>BLKR01015931.1:0-44036 GCA_011170035.1 Teleogryllus occipitalis
AATGCTAGAGATGTATTTCATTTTGTTTCGTTTAAGATACATATTGAAATGTGTCCTCGCATCTCTTTATTATTTATTATAAACTCTTAATATAACTACTGTTTTCTCTTCATTTATCGCTTTATGTAATTTTAATTTTGGCTAGCTCAGATTAGGTCCTAGTCTGATGAAATCAGCTCTCATGGTAATGAATCTGGAACTCCATACAAGTCATCATCACAGCTGCAACCAAATTCCATCCTTTTGGGGGAGGATTTTCCACAATTATGTTTTTTTTGATTTTCGTCACCCAAACACTATTCTCTCTCACTTTTTGTACCACCTGCATCATCTTTAATACCAATATCATTTTGGTACAAATCAGTTAATCAAAACTCCACTCTCTAATGATTATTATTTTGCACCTAATCCGTCATGCAGTTCCATGTTAATACCTTCCCAAAAACAATTCCATTGAAAATCCTGCTCTCAGCTATGCACATCTGCCTTCTCCTGAGACACAATGCGTTGTCCTAATATTTTTAGTAATATTTCATGACTCTATAGCTCATTGCTCTATGTCTGCCTTCACCCGAGACACAATATGTTCTCTCTCTTATTTTTAGTTAAATTTGATCTAGCTCACAGCTCTACGTCTGCCTTCACCCAAGACATAATACATTCTGTCGAATGTTTAGTTGAAGTTAATCTTCTTGCCCTCGACTGTCGGTTGTTCACATTGTTCATTAGCATGTTCGATGCTATTCTGTCCTTTCCCCACTGCACAATATAAGTTCTTTTGTCTTTCCAATAATATCTTCATTAAATATTTATTTATTCTATTTAATATTTAAATATATTTTAAATAATTAATGGAAATTTCTCTTGAGCTCTTCATGACATATATCCTTTAAAACATGGCATTTCTTCTCCTATATATCCCAAATTACACAAACTTGTCGTCTTCATTCGCCATCATATTTAAAAATTTTTCTCGGCAAATTTTGAAGTGCAGCGTGAATATAGTTCAATTTGTAGGTACAATCTTTATGAGAGTGAATTTAGTTCAATTTGTAGGTAAATCTTTTCTTATTACAAAAGGAGGAGTAAATGTTACCTAATATCACCAGAGTGATGTAAGGACTTCTGATGAGGTACATCAATGTGTCACCAAAGATATAAGCAATATTACATAATATCTTTACAAGTGGTTTTATTAAATGCTCTCTCACTCTCTCTCTCTGTACAAACAGATATTATAGATGTTTCACATGAAAGGCTACGTTATGAAAATGTTCAATCTATTTTTTTATAATTACATATATTTGAGGGTTTTTTTGAACTATTAACAAATTTGAATACTCCCTGGATCCAAGGCTTGCTGAATGTAAGATCCTCTGTAACAAGAAACTGGAGTAAGATAAAAGGAGAAACAAGAGACAAGGTTGAAAATCACAACCCTTCAACCTTCATATCTTGGCACTGAGTGGGTTTATGTCAAAATACATCCATCTCCAACATTCAAGTTGAACTCCAGAGAAAATTAACAGAATAAATGTTTAAGAAAAGCACAAATTTACATGTTTATTTTTAATACACCTCATTAATAATTGAGATTTGTTTTACTCTTTGATGAGAAAGATTTTTGAATTATATTAGAACAAAATACATGCATTTCACAATAATCAGCATTCATGACATTCTGACATAATTTACAAATGATAAACAAACATTAAAAGAAAGAAGTCACAAGAAATTAATAACTACCTCTAACACTAACAATAAAAATGTCAGTAAAACATGATAATGATAATTAAAAAAGTGTGTATATTAAGCGATAGTCAATAAAAAGAGAACATTTACAGTTACTGAGCTAAAAAGAATCATGAATCCCAAGAATTAATTCTTTTCAGAGGATTTCCACTGGTACTTGACATCTGAAATAGAAGGAAAACCATTAAGTGAGAAGATAGCAGAACAATATCAGCAGAATTATGATTGAGGCTGAATTACCAAATTTTCAATCACACATTCAATTTCCAATATAACATCACTAATTATGAACTGAAGTGCCTTCATTTGTAAGGCGAGTTGCCTAAGTTCTTTTTGGTATCTTCCGAATGGTTGCAATTGTTCATAAAATGCTCTTATAGTTATATAGGTACCAACTGGAACAGAAATACATTACTTTTATTCATAATGTACACTGCAAAATTGTATATTTTTTGACGAGGTGATAATGTATAGTAATACAACAATATACACTTGTGTAAAAAACACAAAATATTATCATTCTTCAAACAAATCAATTTGTCTAAAAATTATTATCAAAATCAGAGAACAAAATAATTCAAAATCGAAAGGAAAAAAAAAGATAAACACTTTACTTTTCCAAACTCACAGATAAAGTCTAACGTTTTTTCATTTTTAACACCAAATGATTAATCTATCTAATTTAATGGCAATATTTAATAAGCTTTCTATAAAAATAATTTGGATGAAAGACAAAGAATAAAACATGTGAGCTATACAAACCATTAGGATTCTGAAAACGTTTTAGAGATTTTCGTCGAATTACTTTAGCACATAACTTGCAACACTGAACAACAAATCCTTCCCTGAAACAACCACCCAGCAAACGATCCACCATTGTATGAACTCGAGAAGATTGCAAATAGGCACACTGGAAGATAATTCTCACAACTGTTTTTGAACTATTAAACATGGCATTTACTAAGATATCAGCCAATACACAAGTTGTTCTTGTAGACTCTTTTATGAATCTGAAAAAAAATCATGAAGTACTATATGAGAAGAAGTTACACTCTGTATCACAACTTCAAATCCTTTAATTACACTTTTCATATGTATTTCTGAAAAAAATACTGAAAACTTGAAAAAATCGCAATTCTTTGAACTGAAATGTGAATATTGGGAGTAAACCTTTAAGCCAATGTCAATCTCCTCAAAATATGATTTTTAGAATTCCTTTTCTACAAATTTTGTTTCAAATATGAAGTCCCCAAACTTTAAGCAATTCTATTTCTGGTGGATGGTTCCTGCTTCACAAATATTACAAATGTTCTCATATACATTAAACAGGCCAAAAAAGGGATCTATTCTGCAGAGAACTACTTTAGAGAACTTGAGAAACCAATAATTTGTAGTTATAAAATAACATAAAATAAAAAGCCTCATTAGATAATTTGCTACTTAGACTTACAAGCATCCACACCCATAATGACCACATGAAATTGTTTCCATTAGCAGAAAGTCAAATAACATCTCCAGAAATCAAACACATCTAAAAATTAGTAAGCACAAAGAGATCAAGAAAGAAAGATGGTCAAGAGAGAGAAGCCAATTAGGTTTAACCTTTCATCACACTTACAGAAAAGAAAACATCATTAGTAAGGAATAGAATTTATTGTAATAAAAAATTCAAAATATGTACATATATATAAATGTACTTATTTTTTCCAAAACATGAAAGGAAAAAAAAAAGAAGTAAAATAAAAATTCATTATTGTATTTAAAATTCTCTACAAGCATTTTCCGAGTATAGAATGCCGTCGATCAGTTCTTAACAAGGATTCAGAGGAGCTGAAAGTAGGTTCTACTCCTATGGTAGTAATTGTACACTAGACATACCCACTGGTGGATCCAGGGAGGAAGGGGAGCCATGGGGCCATGCCCCCCCCCCCCCCAAGGCCTAGTTTTTGTTTACCTTCCTTCATTTGGCAAAATTAATTTAAATATTTATTTATCTTTGAATTATGTAATTATTTAAACAATAATATTGTATAGTATTATTTCTACAGAATATAAATAATATAAAATGTAATAACAAATATGTTTATTATTTAACAAAAAGTCTACGATCCCCCCCCCCTCAAAATGATCAGCTGGATCCCCCCCGACTTCAACATACACAAGAATTTTATTTGAAATATACAATGCGTTCATAGTATATATTGCAATGTTTATGAGGAGCCGGTGTACAAGCGGTGCAGTAGTGATATGTAGTCAGTGATGGATCCTGGGGAAGGGGGTTAAAGGGAATATACCACCGCCCCTCCATCAAACAACACAGTAAGACAATTTTCAGTAAAATATATTTGTTCCTTTTCAACTGATTAACGAAAGTGCTGTTTGAAACATGAGCAAGAATTGCAATTACTTTTGTTCACAAAAATCCACCCATCTTTGACTCAGAGTGTGCAGTAAGAGGGGAGGGGAGTTGACAATTCATTGCGAAGATATGGTGGTCATAAAAGCGCAGCAGTATTTCATTTAATTCGTAAGAAAGATGATGCCATAAAATACATTGCAAAAGGGCATCTGAAATGTTCCGTTTCGACATATAAACATGTTAAAATGTAACGAAATATATAGTAAAAGGTAAAATATGTGAAAATAAGTAATTATACAATAACATGTAGCATAAAAATAGTTCTAATTCATTCAGAATGTCTTGTAAACTCTAAAAAATATTATAGAATGCAAGTATCTAGTTCCTGTAAAAACATGTAATTATATGGAAATCCATTCTCTAATCATTAGCATAGATTCTCATATAACAAAATTACGAAAATACTGCAAGTTTTGGAAGGTGGACTTATAGAAGCATTAAGGAATCAGCTAAGAAAGAAATGATGAATGGTGGGTGGTGAAATAACAAGAAAGAAAAGGAGATAAATGAACTGACAAATGGCAAAGCACAAAAGTGCTTACAAAATGTGGTTGGATTGCTGAAAGTAAAAGAATCATTTCCAAAAGTTGCTAAATTCTTAATAAACACATTCACATTTCAATCACAAATAGAATGTAAAATTTACAATTTTCACAGAGAACATGAAGCAAAATTCTCGTGAACACTGACAATTTTAATTTTTAAAAACGTTTACAAACCTTTCTTGCTTAATAGTATTTTTTAGTGACAGCCAGTGAGCAATGTCACTACTTGCATATTTAGAATAGTCATATCCAATTTCCAAATCTTCAGTATTAATAATGTATTTAAGATAAGAAATTTCATGATGAGTGTCACTTGTCTCAGTCTTAGCATTCATTTTAACATTAAACTCTGAAATGCCTTTCTGCATAAAATGGTAAAACCTGCAACAAATATTACTAGTATCCTCCAACTTAGTGTTGTTAGACATGCCGAAAACTACATTCAAGTATCATACTTAACAGCCTGCTCATGAGAAGAAGTGATGAACAAATAGTCATCCATTTCTCTTATTAATAATGAGCTCTCAGAAACAAATTCACGCAAATATTTTTGATCCAAAGCATTCAAATAAAAATTGCACAATGATGCAGAAAGCTCATTTCCTTGCGGCAATCCACACTGCAGTTTGTAAAACTTCCCTTGCCATTGAAACTCACAACTTTCAAAAGATTTCACAACTATACCAAACAGAAGTTCAATTGGGTAATACTGAAATAGAACATTTCACAGTTAATATAAAGTAACGTGTGAATCAAAAAGTGAACTCCACAAAGGCACTATACAATCACTTACTATAATGAAGGGTAGATGTGACTTGCAGTACAAGTGCTACATAATTCAATAGGCTACAGTTCATCAAACAAGCAATTAACTAGTGAAGCTATAACCACACACACTTTCTCATATTATTGGTAATGGCTACGTAATACGATAATATTGCCACATCTATCCAAACAATGAATAAAACCAAGAATGCAACAAAATAACACCAAAAACATTTACTGAAACAATATACTAGAATCTTCATACTGACTTACCTGCACTGGATGTTGATAAGAATAAAAATCTTCATCAAAAATATCAAATAATACTCTTGTCTTATTTGAGCTACTTTTGACTGTTTTTACTGCAATTATCTGACCTGTAAAACAACAATGTTTTTGTCAACAAAAACTGTAATTCTGAGGGTTTTCACAGCAGACAAAAAACATGAGCAAGGTCTTAAAAATAATTCTACATTTAAGATGATCCAAAACATTCAAATATCAAACCTAGAAGTATATTACACTTAAAATCTGAACCTTACACATGCATGATCTTCAACTTCCACTACTGCCAATCTGAAGCCTGGAACTCCATCTTGGTGGTACGTATAATAATATAATAATAATATAATATATTTGTCACATAAATACAACATAAGCCGTGTATGACAAGTCAGGACATTATATGATCATACAATGTACAATGCAAATATTTCAAATATTAAATACAATACAGGTATAAAAATTGAATTCTGTTTTCATGCTAAATACAAATTAATTTTATAAAAGAATATTTTCTTCATGAGATGGATGCTTGGGCTGGATCTATCCTTTTATATCCATCAATCAGCTGGGGGGGGCGGTTTTTTGTTTGTTTATTTATATATATATATATATATATATATATATATATATATATATATATATATATATATATATATATATATATATATATATAAACAAACAGCCCAAGCATCCATCTCATGAAGAAAATATTGATGCTGATATGTGTTTATGGTGTAGGTATTCCTTTGTACTGTAGAATGTATGGTTTAACAGGAAAGCTTTCAGTTTATTTTTGAATGTGTGTATTGAGTTTAAGCTTTTAAAATCACTAGGGAATTTGTTGTGTGGGACACAGTGTGGGACATGCAGATTCCTGTTTTGTCTAGTATTATAGTTATGAACATCAGTATTTAGAGTACCAGAGTCCGTTTTCCATAAGCGTCTTCTTTGTGAAGATTAATATTTCAAACATGTATATGCATGGGAGTGGTAGGATTTGTAATTTCTTGAAAAGTGGTTTGCAGGACTCATGTTTGTGAGTGTTTGTCATTGTTCTCAGTATTCTTTTTTGGATGATTTGAAAGGTAAGATTTTACCCATTGATGTGCAATGCCTCTAATTCCCAAAGTTTCAAGTTTGAATAACAGTATGTCATGATCAATAATGTCAAATGCTTTTGATAAATCTAGAAATAAACCAATGGGAATTTCTTTCTGATCTAGAGCAAGAAGTATGTTATTTAGAAAGGTGAAGATAGCAGTGTCTGTTGATCTACCATTTCTGAATCCATGTTGAGCCTCTGTCAATATGTTATTTGAATTGAAAAAATGTTTGAGTCTATCATTAAAAAGTTTTTCTAGAATTTTTGAAAATCCAGATAGTAAGGATATTGGTCTGTAATTCATGAGATTGTGGGTGTTGCCTTTTTTGAATAGTGGCTTAACTTTTGCTTTTTTGAGAATTTCTGGGAAGCTACCTATCATTAAGGAGTGATTACAAATGTGTGTGAGCGGTTCTAGTATATATGTTGCTGAATGTTTAATGAGTATGTCAGGGATATTATCCAGTCCTGTAGAGAATTTGTTTTTCATTTTATTTATGATTTTCTGTATTTCTGCAGGTGATGTTTCAGAGATATATATGGACTTTGCATTTGGTGATGTGGGTATATTTGACTGCATATTTATATTATTTACAGAATTGCAGTGTATTAACTTTTCTCCAATTTCTGAGAAATGTCTATTGAAAGTGTTTGCTACTTGCTGTGGATTGCGCAGAACATTGTTCTTGTAGTTAAGTTCAATGTTTTTAGTGTTTCTGTTTTCTGTTTTTAGAGTATTTTTCACAATGTTCCACATTGCTTTTGTTTTGTTTCGTGCTTTGGCAATGTGTTGATCATTCATTAACAGTTTGGCCTGTTTAATTACTTTCTTTAAGATACTTTTGTATGTTTTGTAATAAGCAATGAAATCGGAACTACATTCGTGATGAAGGATGGTTTCATGCATGTTTCGTTTCCTTTCACATGATGTTTTAATTCCTTTAGTTATCCATGATTTGTGGTTTTTGCTTGTTATTTTCTTCAGTGTTTGTGGGAAAACAGTGTTGAAATAACTTTGGAATATGTTTATGAATAAGTTGAATTTGGTATTTGTGTCTGTTGCTTTGTACACCTCCTCCCAGTTTTCTGAACTTATTAGGGAGTTGAATTTGTCTAGGTTATCCTGAGAGAAGTTTCGAGTTTCTCTATAAAGTGTTTCCTTAATAACTTTAGTGTCCAATTCGAGTTTGAGAATTTGTGCTGTGTGGTCACTAAAGCCTGTGTTATATGTAACAACTGAATAGCTGCAATCATTTGTGTATATTATTAGTGCAGGGCAGGTGGTGGTGGTGCATTAAGTGATGGGGGAGGAGAAGGGGGAGCAGTAAAACCTCCATTAAAAAATCTTTGGTTCAGCTGGCCCACCTGATAATACCTTGTGAGGGCCACTTGGCAGGGTATGGCAAAGACAACAGCGAAGGCGGAGAAGATGGATTTTGGTCCGGCGGAGCTGGCGGAAGAGGCAACTCAGAAGTGAATCTCTGAGTTTAATGGGACTGGAGTCTTTCAGTCAAAACTCACACAAATCAACATGAATCTTGAACCTTCAAAAACTAATTACCCAGTGGGTCAAATCCCACAGTTGAGAAACCACAAGTGGTCTGTTCAGATTCTGGGGAGACCACAGAAGAGTGCAGAAGTAGTGGAATGGCCTTGAAAACTCACAGAAACAACATTAAACAGAATTCACATCTTTGGATAATGACATTTAATATAACTCTCTTTTGAAAGTAGGAACATTAAAGAACATCCTAGATAAAGCTTGAGATCGCAACATCAAAATCATTGCATTTCAGGAATCACAGTATATAGATGAACATCCTTTTGAATCAGAAGGGTACAGGATATATAAAGGAAAACCAAAAGAAAGATCCATGGCAAATTGCCCATAATTTGGAACAGGTTTTAAAATAGATAAATCAAATAACAACGAAACAAGTGACAATAATAATGAAAACAGTGAACAAGATCTACATATTAATAAACTGTCAAATTGCCATCACCAATAAGGAAGAACCAGAAAAAGCTGAGGAATTTTGGAATGAACTTGACAATGTAATGCAAAGGATCTCCCAAAACCATGTTAACATTCTTATGGAGGATTTTAACACACAAATTGGTAAATAAAAGAACTTTAGATACTAGGTTGGCAAATGGTCAGGACATAAACAAACAACCACAATGGTAAGCGACTAATTGAACTTTGCAGAAGTCACAACTTGTTCCTCAAGTCAACTTTCTTCAAGAAGAAACTTTCCAAAACAAAGACTGGGAGTTTCCCGAACACTTTACTAGGCGATTTCTAACTCAGACATGTGATGATATCCCAGGTAAATACAACAGAAATTATGAAATTCAAAGTCCTTAGAGGACTAGATTTAGATTCTAATTACCAACCAACAAAAGTTTCTTTAGATATTATTCCGGAAAAAAGAAAATTGAAATTGAAAGCTCCCTAACACAAGAATGACTTGCAAAATATTAAAAGGAATTCACAAAACAAACAGAACAATTAGACCCACAGAACTGGAAAGAACTCCAAATAGGACTTGTACAAACAACAGAAAAAGTAACACCACGTAACAAAACATGAAAGTGTGCATGGTGGTCGGGACGAATGTGATCAACTTATTGAACTTAAGACAACAGGCTTGGCAAAATTGGTCAAGTAACAGATGTGAAAACAGCTTTCAAGATCTCAAAGATGTCAGGGAAACTGTTACAAAATCAATTAGGAAAATTCAAAAACAGAATGAAAAAGCAAAATTGCAAGAAATAGAAGATTTCAAGAATAACAATTCACCAAACCTCTATAGAACATTTATACACGAAATAACTAAATGCTCACCACCATCACTCCAATTTAAGTATGAAGATGGAGAGCTTTCTCAGTAAAAATTGTGAAATCTTAGCCTTTCACATTTCCACGCTACTTAATTGTGAAAAACTGAAAGAAATATTCTCCCTCAATCCCAATCAGCAAAACACAGATTCAAACACAGATTCAGTATACAAGAAATCAGAGAGATAATACAATAGTTGAAAAATAATAAAGCATTAGGGGAAGACCAAATTACAGCAGAGTTATAGAAAAATAGGGGAGAAAATTTTATCACAAAACTGAAAGATATTCTAGAAGAAATCTGGCAAACTGAGAAAATTCCTGCAGAATGGAAGACGACTATCACACACCCTTTACACAAAAAAAGCAGCAAGACAGATCCTAACAACTATCATGGTATCTCTCTCCTTTCAGTTACAAAATTCTATCTAAAGTCCTTCTCAATTGCACAGAACCGCAGCTAGATCCTGAACTTGATGAATATTACTGTGGATTCCAGAAAACAAGATCTTGTGCAGAACAGATCATTAATCTGAAAAACTCTATGAAGTACTCCACAATACATCAACCGAAAAGTTTGTCATCAGGTTTGTGGACTTTAAAAAGGCATACAACAGCACAGACCGAGAATCTCTCTTCAAGACACTGACAGAATTTGGACTGGATAAAAACAACAAAAATCATAAGGGAAACACTTACAGAAACCATTTCTAAAGTCAAGTTTATGGGAGAACAAAGTAAAGGATTTAAAATAGACACGGGAGAGTGACAAGGAGACGGTCTTTCTCGTTTTACTTTTCAACTGCACCTTGAAAAAAATTGTTCAAGAGTGGAGAAAGGCAGGGGTTCCAACACATCAACTAGAACCAAAATTCAAAGGGGTAAATTTGGATTGTTTAGCCTTTGCAGATGACAAGGCACTAATTGCACAAGATATTCCAGATGCACAGAAACAACTTGAAATATTACAAAAACAAGCAGCAAAACTCGGAATGCAAATTTCATTTGAAAAAACAAAATTTTTGTCAGATATTAAAACAGCTCCACGAGAACTTAAAATTGGAAATTACAAAGTATTCTGCATTAAAGAATTCAAATACCTAGGAGAATGGATTACTGAAAATTGTAATGAAATGAAATCCATAAAAACACAAATTCAAAGAATTCAAGAAAAATTCTTGGTCCTAAAATCAAGAATGATAGAAATTACCCAAAACCAAATGAGGAAATCAACAAACAAATTCCTAAAATAACAGATTCAATGCCAATCCAATTTATGGGACATTTAGAAAGAAAGAATGCTAGCAGGTTAACAACCCAGATCCATGTCTTCATGAAAAGTGAAGTCCCCAGACCAAAGTGGTACATACAAACAGAAAAGGCCCTTAGAGAATTGGAATCTCCAAATTTATATCATAGTGATATGATTAGAAAAATTACAAAATAGCAGAGTTTCAAGATGGAAAAGAAAGTCAAACGAAATATCTGGTATGAGCAATGAAAGCAGTTCATTGCATATGAAAGATTACTCTGCTAACAAGAATGCCAAAAAGTTTAGGTTTCGCATGGTCCAAAGTGACCCATTCGCGAAGAAGAAGAAGCATGGTCTTCAGGCTGAAGAAAACAGATGATTAAACCTTCAATATTTCACAAAGAACCTCTCTTCATGATAACATTCGCATGTAGAATGCAAGAGGTGACATTCATGAACTCCAATTCTAAGCAGGAATTGAAACAGGATTTTCTTGGATGCAGTTTATCATTAGCCCAAGAAATTTGTTTCTATGTTAACCTGTTTTCCACCTTATAATATTATCAAATAGTTATATTATCGTAATGGCCCAAATTATACAGTGTTTTGTATTTAATATACAGTAAACCCAGATCAGCACAAACTCACTTAACATGAATTTCACCTTAACATGAACAAAACTTTGATCCCGGCAAGGTATTACAGTAATGTAGACAAGACTCGGATAACTTGAATTTTTACAACACGAACTCCTATTATTTCAGTCCCTTGGAATTCGTATTAATGAAGGTTTACTGTATTTATAATTGTATCCATTAATTATTTCTCATTTGTAATCATACTAATTATATGCTCAATGTTTAACACGTGTATGTGATGTATGTATGTAATAAATCCATTCTATGATGGGAAATGGCCGAATAGCAGAATAACTCCCTCAACTTACAAATATACAATGCAAATCAAGCGCTAAGTTTCAAAGCTGGCTAAGTTAAAAAAATCAAAACTGAAAAAATTTCAAGACAAATATTTGTGTACTTCAGTAACTTGTAATTGCAAAACCCAAGTGAATCTTTTTTCTTCAAAAATATTTTTAAATTTTGAATTCGAATAGATCTTTAGTTCCAAAGACCACACCATTCATTTTGAAACCGTTCAAGTCAACCTCCTTATACTCAAAACTGAAAGAGTCCACAACTGTTGCAGCAAAATTTGAAGGGCTGGGTTTAAAAGGCAATAAAGCCCTTGGTCCATTCCTCCAGTTTCAAAACCAGCCTAGTCCAACATCTAAATTTCAGAAGTAGTTCAATTAAAACTTTATTTTGCTTTTTTTAGGTGAATAAATAACACAAAACGGACAATTTTGCATATATTAAAGGTGTATTTCATGAACAATGAATAATTCAAAACATAAGTAATTTTTTCACCATATTAAATAATGAAGTATTTTTCTTATTTCTCTCCAGATCATGAAAAGAGATTTACTTAGTTCTAATCATTCAATATATTCTTGAAATATTCCTACCTGAATTCACATATCTTCGAAAGTGCACTTTGATTATACATCTCATAAGTGTATGATTCACACTTCCAAATGCATCTTTTACATCCATTTTCACAAAATGTACTTTCTTGCCTTTCCATTGAGGATACATTTCACACCATTTTTTAAGGAAATTTTTTGAATTGTTGAAAGGAGTTTCAGATGCGATTTTCCAGTAGAGAATTTTCAAGAACTGTTGCACTATTCTTCTTAATGAATCTGGAACAATTTTCTGTTGTGCATTATGACTGAAAAAAATATGATCAATTTCTGAGCCAATTTTAATATACACAACTTATTAAAAAATCACAAATAAAATGCAATTATTAAATTATTAAGATAACTTTTAAAAATTATTACCAAATCTCAAAAAAATGCAGAAAGAAAACATATTCTCTAAGATTGCCCTTACCTCTTTATCAATAATGGACGTAGTACACCAACTTTCTTTGAACGAAAATGAAGTACAGCCCTACCTCCTACTTCCCACATACTTTGGTCCTCATCAGGCACGTAAGCAAATTTACCTTTCTTGACAGATTCAAAAATAACTTCTTGACAAACTTCTCTCCAAGTAGATTTCCAATAATAATCCAGTTTATAGTTGTGTGTAGTTTTGACCACAAAAAACACATTTTCTAGTAACCCACAAATGTATGATTGTATAAACCACTTCAATACCTAAAAGCAATGGTAAACATTATTTTCCTTAAAATACTCTAATTATTGTAATATAATTTTTTTCATACCGAAATGCATACCTTGTTGAAAATTCTTCTTTTCTTTTCCAGCTCAACAATACAGTGCATCCATTCTACAGACAATAAATCCAGTTTCTCTAACACATGTCCAATACATATAGTCTCATACCTTCCTTTTGTGGGCAGTTTCCCAAGAAACAACATTAAAACCCGGCGATTCTTGAAACTCCCACATAATCGGAAGGGTACAACAAAATTAAAGATTGCAAATAGAAACGATCTCATGGATTTATGGCTCAGAGGCTTCTCATGTCTTGTACGAGGCCATTTTCTAGCTGAGACTAAGTATCTGACATCCCTCTTTTTATGATTTGTTACTAATTCTGCTAAAACATCAATAAAATCGGGTCCCGCATCTTCCTTACCAAAAATCCACTTAGTAATACATTCTGCATTTGAAGCATCAAACATCTTTAGCCAATCTGTCTTTTTACTTTTACCAAAAAACACTGAATCTAAATTAAAGCACGCCATAATTAAACCATGCGTTCACAGTTCACCGTTTCATTCCACACAATATTTACGAGCTGACATGTCACTGACATCTCTCAACTTCCCGCTTCCAGATCACAAGTCTAGCCATGCTTCTCGAACTCGATTGCTCTCGATAAATGAACTGACCATCAAAGAATGTCTATCGATTGTTCCAGCGGGCAGCAACTTTGATTTCGAGTTGGCGCATGCGCAAATACTATAGAGTTTAGAGGTTTGTCACGGGTTAAAACAATCGAAAGCAGTATCGATATCAATAACGGGCGAAATCGAGAAAGTTTTTGCACGTTTAGGTCGAAATAAGGCACTACAAAGCACACGTAAACTATTTACAGAGCCCTAGGTCGAAAGGTATACAAGTCGCATTGTAAGAAGTTCCAAATTGTGACAACAGAGAGTGCTGCTGTAGGGAAATTGTCATCAGCAGTTCTGTGCTGTAACTTCACTTGGGATCTTGTAAATTTTCTTTATTTGAATATATAAAATTTGATCATCATCTTTTTTTAAATTTATTTTACTTCAAAAAACAGTTAAAAACTGCGTATGACGTGCTATGGGGAAAAGTGAATTGTGTACACATTTTCAAAATTCTGTGATCCCTACACTAAGTCATATACTACCTACTTAAATTTTGAATTTTGAAAGGGAGAAAAAAAAACAAAAAAACTCCCATGTAATAAAATCTATTTTCAAGGATAAACAAGCAATAAATTTTGAATTTTAAAAGGGAGAAAAAAACAAAAAACTCCCATGTAATAAAAACTATTTTCAAGAATAAATAAGCAATAAATTTTGAATTTTGAAAGGGAGAAAAAAAACAAAAAAACTCCCATGTAATAAAATCCATTTTCAAAGATAAATAAGCAATAAATTTTGGCTCTTGTTACTTCCTGCCGCGACAACATGGAAACGATAATTTGAATAATTGTATTTCCCACTGAATTCTAGAAGACGTGCACAGAAAATGAAGTTACATTTATGTCCAGAAGCAAAACAAGGGGCCATCTCAGCATTTGCTCAATGGATCAGGGAAACTGGACGAAAAACCTGATCGAGATGGGGGTCATTGACCCGGAAGCTGTAGTACAATAGTTGTTACAGGTTGTTTATACTCATTTATACAGTCCAAATGGTAAATAATGCATTATGTATCATTGTTAAAATTAAAGTTACTTTTCTTGTGATGCTCAGTATAGTCTCTAATTGTATAGAAACAGTTATGCAGCAGAAACGGTTTCACTTGGGATTTAAACTTTTCTATTGAATTTAATCGTTTAATGTCATCTGGCAAATTGTTGTAAAATAATGTACATGTATTGTATGTGAATGTTTTGTAATGAGCTGTTGATACTGTCACCTGATGGATATGATTTCTACGTCGAGTGTTATAGTAATAGACTTCAGCATTTTCTGAAAAAATATTCCCGCCCTTGAGCAAGTCATTTTTTACAAAAACCACTGATTCGTAAATAAAAAGACACGCTAATGGTAGAATTCCTAGATTAATGAAGAGAGGCTTACATGAATCACGTGGGTGGGATTTGGTTATTATTCGTACAATTCGTTTTTGTAATCTAAAAGTCTGGGAGCTATAAGATGTATTTCCCCAGAATATTATGCCATATCTCAGGCGGGAATGAACATTCGCGAAGTATACACAACGAGCAGTATGAAGGCTGACTGAATTTGCAAGAATTCTGAACGCGTAGCATAATGAACTTAATTTTGTGTTCAATTCATTTAAATGGACGTTCCATTTAAGGTTTGACTGAATTGAGAGACCTAAAAATTTTGTTGCCTTAACATCAGTCAATGGTACACTGTTCATTTTCAATGGAGCACAGAATTGTTTATTTGAAATGGAAAACTGCATTAAAACCGTTTTCTTTTCGTTTACTATTAATTTGTTATTTCGGAACCAATTTGAAACATCTGATATTGTACTATTTACGGTTTCTTTATTGCAAAGGATGTTCGTATCATCCGCAAAGAGAACCGTTTTTCCGTTTCGAATCGTCGAGGGCATATCGTTTACGTAAAGTAGGAACAGAATAGGGCCTAAAATCGATCCTTGAGGAACTCCACATGCAACGGGCAAAGAGTCGGAAAGGTGCGTACGTAATGTTCCATCATTCCAGTAACATATTTCAACTCTCTGGGATCGTTGTTTAAGGTACGAACATAACCAATCTAGAGCAATACCACGAATTCCATATGTAGGTAATTTGGAAAGTAAAATGTCATGATCAATGACGTCAAAAGCTTTTGAGAGATCTAAAAATAATCCAATAGGTGCCTCGTTTTGATCCAATGATGAGGCGACATCTTTAAGAAAAGAAAATATAGCTGTTTCCGTTGATTTTGATTTTCTAAATCCATGTTGGCAATCTGAAAGCGCGTCGTGTTTAGTGAGAAAGGTTTCCATTCGTACGTAAAAAAGTCTCTCTAATATTTTTGAAAAAACTGATAGAAGAGAAATGGGCCGATAATTTTGAATTTCATTTTTGTTGCCTTTTTTGAAAAGCGGCTTAATTTTAGCTGTTTTGAAAATATCTGGAAACGTTCCAGTGCATAAAGATGCATTAAATATGTGAGTTAACGGGTGAATAATGGCATACGCACAAGTCTTTAACAAAGAATCTGGGAATTCATCTAAACCGGACGAATATTTATTTTTTAGTTTACCGATTATTTTGAGAATTTCATAGGAAGAAGTTTCGGAAACGAACATTGTGTCTAAAATTTTGGGTGCACTGTCTGTTTTTGAATTTTGTGCCTGAAGACCCTTAGTGAGATCGGCAGCAATTCTCGAAAAGTATTGGTTAAAGAGACTAGCCACTGTTGCCGGATCGTTGACATTTATATCGTTATATTTTAAAACAACATTCTCTACGGGTTTTCTAGTTGATTTGGTAGTATTTTTTATTATATTCCACATTGCTTTTGTTTTATTATTTGAGTTCAAAATATCCTGATCGTTTTTCATGATTTTAGCCTGCCTTATGACTTTTCGTAACAATGTTTTGTATTTTTTAAAGAAGATAAGGAAATCTTGAGATACGTCATGACGTTTAGAAATAAAGTAGAGAGTACGTTTATTTTTACACGATGTTCTAATTCCTTTTGTGATCCAAGTATTACTTTTTCGTGAAATGTTTAATTTTTTCTTTTTAATAGGAAAGCATGCGTTAAAGAGAAATGAAAGCTTTGAGAAAAATAAATTATATTTTTCATTTGTGTCAATAGCGTTATAAACTGCCTCCCATGATTCTTTCAGCAAGTAGTCCGTAAATAACTTTATGTTAACTGTAGTAAATGCTCTGCACATGCGTGTTTTATTTATTGTGTAAGTATTCATGTTATTATTCAGATTATTCGTTATTATTTCATATCTAGTTGTGGTTTTGTTAATTATAATTTGATCTATTGCTGTTTGTGATTTAAGAGTATTCCGTGTAGGTACGTTCACTGTAATATCTAAATTAAAAGAATGAATTAAATTGAGAAACTGCTCTTTTTCGTGGGATTCGCTCAGAAAATCAATATTGAAATCTCCACATACAACAATGGATTTAAAAGAGAGATTACTAATTTTGTTCAGAGTTATCTCTAGATTTTCTACGAAATTGAAATAATCTAAAGCTTGCTTTGTTGGAGGTCTGTAGATGCAAAGTAAGATAATTTTGAGCGTAGTAAGATGTACAACTGTTATTTCAAAAACTTTTTCAACTGCATATAAATTGAATTCTGACAAGAAGGTAGAATCAATATTATTTCTTACATAAATACACGAACCTCCGTAAGCAGGGCCTTTATTTGATTCCCTTGCTCTACAATAAGATCCTGCAAGGTAAAAACTAGGAATTTGGAGTGTGTTTAGATCATTATGAGATAACCAATGTTCTGTAAAGCAAAGAACATCTATTTGATTGAGATCACACTCTAATGCTGCCTCGATAAATTCAATTTTATTTGAAAGAGATTGCACATTATGATGCATTATTTGAATCTTTTGCATGTACCTACACGGATGCTTTTCTGCTGCATCTGACTGTAGTTGCTATCTAGTATCTTCCTTTACTTTCCTTACGTTGTTAACCTAAAAGACCGGAGAAACAAATTTGACCTTTAGAATATTGTTTAACGGATAAATTGTCAACAATGTTCTTAACCTTAAATTGGGCAAACTTAAAAAAAAAACTGAAAACATGTGTATCTGAGCATATACGTAATATTTATGAAATCTCAGATATAGGCAAAATTCAATTGCGACACGCCGGCTTGATAGTGGACATTCCTTGGAATTAACAGATGTTAAAGTATTGGAGTCGCAGCGTAATCATTTTTCTAGATTGGTGCTGGAAACTCTTTACATAAAAACTTCAGATTTTCACAATACACAGGTTGAATCTAAATCTTTCACATGTCTTTATGATTCTGTCTTACGGATTTTTTTAAAGAAATAATATTAGTATGTATGGTGCTTGCCAAATTTTTAATTTCCTGTGTTTTTAAATAGAGTGAAGTATGTTATTTATTATATAAGTAATTATTTTGTACATTTAATATTTATAATTTGTGTTACTTTAATTTGAGTATTGTTTTTCTTGTAGCGTATTTGAAACCTCCCCCAACCGTCAGCTGATAATTTACATTGGCTTCTAATCATGTTTTAACTGCCACGCCAGACTGCGTTCGCACGCCCTGTTGAGAATATGTATATTACTTCGGTTTCTTTTTGATCTTTTGTTTGTTTGAAATTGGTGAGTATGTGTTTACTATATCAAGTACTATAGATGTTTTTTTCTTAGTAATGTTCTTATTTCTTTGGAGTATTTTCTTATAATATTGTACAGTAATTATTTCATAATTTCTTTGTTACACAGTCGAGCCTAAGGATGGGGAAAATGAGTTCCCCGAAACGTCACTATGTAATTTCCAGATAAATTCTGTATATATGTAAATTAATTAATAATAGGATCGTTGTTATATTCAACTAGTCAAAAATCTTCATGAGCCTAAATACATGAATCTGAATTGAAGTGAACGACAGGCAATCTTCTCTATGTGAAGTTTATAATTCAAGGCTTGCATTGGAAGTCTGTCTTGCGGCATACACAGAGTACTTATTACTTGCACAAAGCACTGTCTATGGCGGCATATTTCCAATATGTTACCCATTGCTGTGTGATCTGGAAGCAGGAAGTTGAGATATGTCAGTGACAGATCAACTCGAAATAATGTGTGGAATAATTTGACGCAACAAATGTGAATTATTATTATTATTATTATTATTATTATTATTATTATTATTATTATTATTATTATTATTATTATTATTACCCGTGAGGTGTCCAGGTTAGAATAGCGCCTCGGAATCTCCTGTCGTAAGAGGCGACTAACTGGAGCAGCTATCCGCTGTCACTTTCCCAAACATCCCTGTGATCCCCACGAACTTGGTGTGCCATTGCTTCCACTTGTGGCACACTTCTTTTTTCTGTCCTGTAGGCCAGTCTCCCTATCGGCCAACTCTTGTTTTTTAGACCCCGACGCTAATAGGTTTGCGAGGGCTAGGGAGTTGTTCCAATTATCAGCTTCTATTCTAATTCTCTTCTTTACTGTCCCCTCCTATTCTCTTCCGTTTCCTCATTAGATGGCGGTAGGGAAAAAACGATAGGGGAAGGAGACTCCGAAAACCAACCCACAACGGAAGGTCCGACAGGATCAACTGATACAGCGCAGGGGATCGGAGACCGAGTACCAGCGGCCAGGAGTGCGTGAGAAGGCTCCACGGCGTCGTCAACCAGCAACTGCAATGGCATAGATGTGGCCCATTTGGCTTCTATGCCAGATAATGCCTCTGGTGGGGGGGTCTAGGGGCACCGATAGTGCCATTTGAAGGGCAAAAACGGGAGCAGATATTGACTCGTTATGGGAGAAATGGGAATGCATGGAACAACTGCATATGGCCCAGATCAAACTAATTGAGAGTCTGGCCAGAAATATTAGTGAAGTTGGGAGTAATGTGTTACGCATCCCACATCGGTGAAGGAAGCATTGACTAAAGCCATAGAAGATGATCACGAATAAATGTCAAGTAATGACAGTAGAGAGAGGAGAGTTCTGGGACGAACTTTTAGTAAGTGAAGCACAACAGCAGAAGTGCCCCACGAGTTATAATGGGACAGATAGACATGAAAAGAGTAACGGGTTGGCCCGCCAAGAAAATAAGAGAGCCGCGCCAAGCCCACCGATGGAAGGTAGTAGATACGATTAAAAGGATGATTAAGTTCTCCTGTGTAACTTTTTTGGCGAGTTGTTGCGCGTGTTGAAAATCAAAATTTACAGGGTTTTTGTGCACTATGGTGGATTCTGTGTTACAACACAGCTCTTGTCAACAGCATATTACGCCGCAAAATTCACAAACGAAAACTGAAAATGTACACTACACTCTCTAACGTAACACTAACATAAGACAAGTACACTTGCTTACCATATTTTGGAAAACTTTCAGAAAAAGTCGCACACAATATACACAAAGCCGGTATCAAAGTTTCATTCAAAACACAAAATTCTCTCAGAAAAATCTTAGCTCCTAAAACACACACAGATCTTCTATAAAAAAGCGGTGTCTACGCACTACATTGCCACGATTGCGAAGCAAAATACATTGGTTAAACAGGCAGAACTTTCAATACAAGAATAAAAGAACATATACACGCTTGGAAACACAACACCTGCAAATCTCACTTTGCCAATCATTTACTTCAGACAGGTCACACATTCAATCCACACACAGACATTCACATACTGGAAATAGAAAATCAATATCATACCAGATTAACATTGGAAAACCTTCACATTCATCTCAATAGTAACCTACTGAATGTAAACATAAACTACAACCCCTCCCCTCTGCTAAAATTACTTTTTGACACCACCCTCACACCACACCCTTCGGGGGTGACACAACACAGCACACCGCACCCAGGCCATTAACCCTCCTCCTCCACCCCACGGTCGGTTCTTAAGCTGCGGGACACGCCCGAGCCAACGTAGTCGTGTTTGTGGCTCCCAGACAGCAGGTAAGAAACGGCTCAACTTACTTTTCGTATTTTCTCTCTCAAAATTGTACATGTACTATATTTTCATTCATTTTCTTGCTTAAATTAAAAAAAAACTACTATATTACATAAAGATATAACTCTCCGTCCCCTTCTTTCTTTCCTTTCTTTAATTCTTCTTCTTTCATTTCTTAAGATGTTTTAAATTATATAAATTATTTTATATTATAAAGATCTAACTCTCCGTCACCCCTTTCTTTCTTTCATTCTTTCTTTTTCTTTTCTTTAATTCTTCTCCTTTCATTTCTTAAGATGTTTTTAAAATTAGGTAACTATGTTAATTCTAATTTTATATTTTTCTTGTACCAGAAAACTGATGATGATGGCTAAGCCATCGAAAGCTGCTATTTTTAAAATAAATACTATTGTTGACAATGACAACGCCTTCAATCATTTCAATTATGTAAATGTCAACTACAACTCACCACTGAATCAATACAAGAATAAGAATGCCCAGGGTTATTAAGATGAACCTAAGGAAAAGTAAGCAGGCGCAAGACCTAACTCAGGTCGCAGCTGAAAGAAGGGCGGACCTGTTGATAGTCAGCGAACAATTTGATACATCTGACGCAGCTACGTGGTATCAGGACTCCTCAAGGAGAGCAGGCATAATAATCCTCAACAAGAAGCTTTGTGTACAAGAATTCAAGCGGACGAAGTTTGGATTCGTATGGGTGGAGGTGAATAACGTTAGGATTTACAGTTGTTACTTCTCCCCGAACGAACACTTTGAAAAATATAAGAGGGATATCAATGAGCTTGAAGCAAGCGTAATGTCGGTAAAAGGCGAAATACTTATAGGAGATGACTTCAATAGTAAATCGCCAGAATGGGGGAGGACTAGGTCAGACAAGAGAGAAGTTATTGTCTGCGAGTTTGTTGCAAGAAATGACTTAGTTATTCTAAACAACGGTGATTCTTTCGAATGTGGCAATGCCTCCTCTATCCTGGATATTTCCATAGGCTCCGCAAAACTGAGTAGAAGTGTAAAGGATTGGGAAGTACTGGAGGAGGAGTCGCTTAGCGACCATCTATATAGAGAGTTTTCCTACGCTATTAATGAGAAATGTTATCCTGAGGTGGCTCGATATAACAAAGGCAGAACACCTTGGAATGTAAAGAAGCTGAATGTAGATAAGGCTAAAGCCTCATTGGTAGAATCTAGGCTGATGAGGACCATGGGTTGGATGAGAAGTACGGATTCCCTCGAAGATATAGCTCGAGAAACCAAAGAAACAGCGATAGCTGCGTGCCTAGATGCCTAGACGCAAAGGTCTTAGGAGTAAACCTTAAGTCTATTGGTGGACGTCTGCAATAGCGGAGCTGCGCAAGAACTGCATTAAGGCGCGAAGATTAGCGACGAGACTAACCCCTTTCTTAGAGAGCTGTACATGAGTTGTCGTAAGCTACTCAAGAAGGAAATTAAAAGAAGCAAATCCAGATGCTGGAAGATGCTTTTAGAAGATATTGACAAAGATCCTTGGGGCCTAGCCTATAAAATTGTGACTAAGAAGTTCAAGGTTGATTGGAAGACACCCTGGCTTAGATGATCCACGTTGGGTGAAGGAAATAATATGCGATCTTTTTCCTACTAGGGATTCCTACTGGGTAAGAAAGAGACAGAGCGCCTTTTCCTATGACGAAAAAAATTTGTTCACATTGAAAGAACTGCGGAATGCTGCGTCAAAGATAAAGTGTGGAAGCGCCGGGCATAGACAGGATCCCGAATGACATGCTCAAGATTGTTGTAGAGCAGTACTCTGTTTGTTATCTTTGTTCAATTGCTGCCTTAGGGAGGGCACATTCCACAGGCGGCGGAAGAAACAGAAACGTATTCTTCTTCCGAAGGGTATCAAGCCGATAGAACAGAACTCGTCTTATAGACCGCTTTGCCTCCTGGATACTATGAGCAAGTTACTTGAGGGATTAATCCTCTCAAGACTTGAGAAACACTTGTCGGTAGGGATACATTTATCCCCTAAACAATATGGGTTTCGGAAAGGATGGCCGTCAACGGACGCCATCCTTGAGGTGGTTAGGATTGCGGAGTCACTCATAAAAGATGAAGGGAAGAAAGGATTATGTGCGTTAATTGTCATTGATATCAGAAATGCCTTCAATTCCGCCAGATGGAAAGATATCATTGAGGCATTGATAGATAAGAAGGTCCCCGAATACCTCCTGAGAATTATTGAAGACTACATTCACGAGAGGAGTGTAGTCTATATGGACATATTTGTAATAGAAGAAGTAACTTGCGGGGCCTCAAGGCTCGAGGTTGGGCTCATTTTTATAGAATGTAATATACGACAATCTGCTACATATGGACAAATCATCAGATATCCAACTTATAGGATACGCCGACGACACTCTTATAATCTATCATAGTAAAAATATAGACTTGCTAGAGATGAAAGTGAATGAAACACTCTTTAGGTTGAAAAGGTGGCTTGACAGGAGGCTACTACATATGGCTGTGGAGAAGACCGAAGCAGTGTTAGTTACGGACCGGAGATCTTTCCGTTCCCCAAAGATTCAAGTGGGAGACGAGATCAACTGGCGACGACATTTGACTTATTTGGGAGTCGAGATTGACCACAGGCTCAGCTTTGAGCCTCACTTTAGTAAGATTGCGGATAAAGCAATGAAGATAGGCTCTAACATCTCCAGGCTAATGCCAAATGTGGGAGCCCTTAGAGAGGCGAAGCGCAGTACGATCTCTTGTGTAGTTCATTCCCAAATGCTGTATGCGGCCCCAGTGTGAGCTGACAAACTAGGTAAAATTAGTGCGAGACGGAAGTACGCACAAGTTCATAGGAATTCTGGCTAGAGTACCCCCTATTGATCTGTTGGCAAGAGAAAGGAAAAGTGTGTACGACAAGGTGAAGAGGCTCTCCGTCTTGGTAAGCGAAGGACCTCCGTGCAGTATAAAAGATATCAAGAAGAGGGCACGAACGCCCCTCTTGTCAGAATGGCAGGCAGGATGGAGACACGAAAGAAAGATGGACTCACCAGTTGATACCGAATATTGAACCGTGGTTCAATGGAAATCCCGGCGAGGTAAATTTTTACCTCTCACAGGTGCTCTCTGGCTCACGGCTGTTTTAAGTCTTATTTATTTAGATTTAAAAGAGCAACTGACCCCCAATGTGCATTTTGTGAGTATGAAGATGATGATGATGCACTGCATACAGTATTTTTATGCGCAGCTTGGGAAACTTGGAGGAGAAAGCTGAAGGAAGATCTGAAAGTGGACATCTCTCCATTAAACTTGGTGCAGTGTATGTTAAAATCAGACAAAGAGAGGAGTACAATACAGGAATATCTGACATTAGTCATGAAAAGAAAATAAGAACGGCTTCGCCCTTAACCTGAAGAAAAACCTCAGCTACCTGCCTGTCTTTCCATGAAGCAGTGTCTCGCGATGTTTCCCTTAGAGAGGAGACAAATGGGCATAAGAAGAGAGGGTTTTTTTAGAGGGTAAGAGTCTCACATACCAGGGATAAATTCCAGCTTAATCCCTGACGGTGCATAATGCATTTTTTCCCTCAAAAACAAATTATTATTATTATTATTATTATTATTATTATTATTATTATTATTATTATTATTATTATTATTATTATTATATGAAACAGTGAGCTGTGAACGCGTGGTATAATGGCGTGCTTTAATTTAGATTCAATGTTCTTTGATAAAAGTAAAAAGACAGATTGGCTAAAGATGTTTGATACTTCAAATGCAGAATGTATTACTAAGTGGATTTTGGTAAAAAAAAGATGTGGTACTCGCTTTCATTGTTTTAGCAGAATTAGTAAAATATCATTAAAAAGAGGAATGTCAGATAGCCAACGCTAGAAAGCAGCCTCGTGCAAGACATGAGAAGCCTCTGAGCCGTAAATACATGAGACCGTTTGTATTTGCAATTAATTCCAGAGGCGGAATGGAAATTATTGTTCCCTTAATTATTATTAAATTTCTTCTCAAAATACAGAAAAATGTGAATCGTTTATGATATAAATGTTAAAAAAAAATGTTGGTAAACTGACCTCCCCCCAATATTGACACAATGTTTTGGTTAACTAACCCCCTCAATGTTGACACAATTTTTTTAACATTTCATTTCGCGAATCTTCAAATTTATATCATAAACTTTTCACATTTTTCAGTATTTTGAGAAGAAATTTAATAATAATTAAGCGAACAATAATTTTATTAAGCTCAGCTAATAAGATATATTAATAAATTGGTGAAATTTAGCTCCATATTATAAAACGGGAAAATGTTATGCGTTACTGTGAATATCCCGTATTAATAAATCATCTTTCAATTATACTGCTTTCAAACGTTATTTATTTAGAAATTTAACAATATCGTGTCTAAAAGCACGAGTCATAACACTCGAATTAACAAATATTTGATTAAATAAATTATTTCCATTGCAAATTTCCCAGCGTTCTTAAATATTTCAAATGCCGAAAAAGTAGGTGCTTCTCACGAAACAACGTTTTGTGAGTCCGCAGTGCCATAAAAAATCATGTGATTTTTTTAGCATTCCTTGTAATCTATGGAAGCATAGTCGCAAACTGAAAATTTTAAGCCGTTGTCCATGTAGTAACACGATTTTATTTAACAGATCTTCGAAAAAATAAATTTGTCAACGCTGCGAAACGTACTGATTTAAAAAATGCGCCGACTAACTTTTCCTCTTCTAACTTATCCTAATCCGGCAGTTCTAGCGTGAAAACAGTGTTAGAGACCAATAACTGCGAGTTTATTGGTTACAGTTTTACAGTTTACAGTTTTGAAAAAAGTGAGAAAATGAAAATATACCAATGATATTGAGTAAAACGGTTTATTATATTAGATATTGTACGTTTTTCCATTATAATGTATGATATAATGTAACTAATGTGTGATATTTGTTTGATGCCAAGTGTACACCGAGGAAAAGCGAACCTGTTATCTCAACTGAATATTTTGTTATATTCAATGTTATTACAATAATTTCACTTTTCAGTTATTATCAACGCGAATCTGTTATTTTAATCATATGTCGGTTCCATTACTATAACAAAAAAGATTCATTCTTTTAGACAACTGAACAATTTTCAATACAAATTTATAATAAACACTAAAATAAATGCACAGAACTGTTGAAGCCATTTTCAAAGTGTAATTAAAGTCAGTTTGGTTTAATGAAGGGGAAATGGTAAAAATATTTATTTTTTTTAGCTACAGCTCAGCAATCGAAACTAGTGGCACAGACTTTCTCGTACTTGTTAGTTTTCTGATTTCTTTGGTCTGGGCCAGCTTTACAATCTTGCAACATTCTCTTGCCAGCTGCAATCTATCGCTGCCAAAAGGACATTAAAAAATTCATTTTCCCTAAGGGTAGAACCGAAATATTACTTTAAGAGTATTAAAGAAAAGTAAAATTCGTTCTGTAAGGAGACTTTTGTCGAAAACTTTGGAGTCGTTGTAAGAAAGTAGCGTTTAAGTGTCACTGTAAATACGAATTTTGAAATACTTTTCCACAGAAATATTTTGAGTTTTCGAAAAAATTCAATGGAAGTCATTTAAACTTCTTTCACTCACAAATACAATAACGTACAAAAAGAAGCAAAAGCAAAGAATTCAGCAAAATTACTTTTGTCATCTTAAACAGTGCTTTTTGCACTATCCGTACGAAGAGTTTGAAGAAAAATTTGGGGCGTTTTGGGGAAAATGGCATTTGAGCGTTTCTGAAAAGGAAAAAAGAAAATTTTGAGCTCTTTTTCGCAGAAAACTTTTGAGTTTTTAAGAAACTTTACATGACATCATTTAACGTACATTTACTCGTAAATATAATAATGTGATCAAATTGCCGCTAATGAAAATATTATCGACGTGAGAGACAAGTTAAAAAATTACATTTTTGTAATGCAGTAGTAGTGTAGCATTTTGTAATTCAGTAATGTAGAGCAATATAGTGAGTCTTTTCCATGTTTGCAAACAGGAAGTATATAAGCTAATTTCCATGCTTTGGGAAACATGATATTCGGAGCATCGAATTAAAGATGTTGGTTAATTTCGCTAAAATCGGTACATTCCATTCTTTAAGCAACTAAAAATAGCACATACACATATATATTTTTCATATCTTTTCAAATATATCTTATTTTCCAACATATTATTTCATAATTATTCCACTATAGGTAAAAAAAAGTCATACCAAAAGTTAACGTGTTAAATATTGTTTTCATGAAGTAATGTCTATTTGTACTAGTTTTTCACAGAAAATTTATAATAGCAGTTTGTATGTATATCAAGCAGATTGTAGACAGTTTATTTGGATTGATTAAGGTATTATTTTTTAAACATTTTTGTTTTCCGTGATAAATGTGAATGTCAACATACTAATATATTTGGAATCAAATGTCATATTTTAATACTAACAGAAGCAATAATATACACCATCGTGGAGTTTAGCATTTTGTCTTGCTTAACAAGAATTAACTTCCATGCAGTGGCATTCTTGAAATTATATAATGGATTGTTTAAATGCTTGTGCTCAAAATATTATTCATATTTTGGAATAAATTCAACAATCATCCAGGAAGTCAAAGCATTATTGAAAAAAAAGGACTATTCTATTAGTAATTCTAAAAGATGATGTTGAAATAATCGTTTCTTGTAATGCATGTTCAGATCTAGCAATATGGACTGACTTTGTAGGTTTGAGGATTTGTTTTTATAACTTTTTTCAGTAGGGAAAGAAGTTACAGGGTCCAATGTTTTACATGAATCGTGGTTTCTGCTGTAAAAATTGCATACTAATTTTAATATTTACTAATGTATCTTTTATTTTGAAAAAAATAAAAGTATTGCAATGAAAACTACCCCTATTCTGCAAGGGTGCATAATAAAAAGGATATTAAATAAGAACACACGTTTTGAAACATTTTTTATTTATGTTGTCCTTATTTTTGGTAACAAATACCTTTTTAATAAAAGCAGGATACAACAAATGCAATAGTTTAGTACACAAACATCATTTTACTCATCATCCATAATGAAATAAAATATAAACATTCCTCAAAAATTGTAGCATGTTACGTAAAAAAGCATGAACAAAGGTTTCAATTAACTTTGTAGGTCAGTATAATTTCTTCGGTGAAATGAAGAAGTAGTTGGTCAAGAGGCAGCAGAATTAAAACATTGAAGTGTAATAGTGAAGTTAAAGGCAGTTTTTTGTTGGGACAAATTGTTGAACTAATGCGCTCTTCCCATTCAGTTGTAGAAATTATAAAGACCAATTAAACTCAGCCCTATGGCTATGAATTAGTCTGTATGTACATATCAAGGGTTCAGAAGCAAATACACATATACTACTTCACACTGAAAATAAGATTGAAGTAATAATAGGTTTATAACATAATTCAAACTATAAGGAAAATCTATAACAAACTTCAATCTCTCACTGGTTGTCAAAATTTAATATTATTTACACAGATTCATGCTGGATGTCCGAGAGTTGTTCAGAATGTAATATCAATTTCTATATAATTGAGGCATAGCCCAAAATGTACACAACTCCTTCAAGTTTTCTTTTCTAAAAATAATAATCAAGAATGAATGGATATCAGTTGCATATGCTATGGCAACGTTCAGAAGCCTTTATTTCTTTTTGAAATTACCATTTATATTTTGAAAAAAAAAAAAACTGGACAACTCAACTTGTTTTTTGTACACATTTAAGTATGGCAAACACAACTTCTGAACTCCAAATTATGGAAATGTTATTAACTGTAAGTGAAGAAAATACTAAAACGTGCTTTTCTTGTAATATTCAATTTGGATGTTGCACACGCATCAACATATTCGATAATCTATTTTATAGATTCCTTAGATTTTTTCACTTACAATTGAGAAATTTCTTAGTTATTTAATATTTTCCTCATAGTAATTGTTTAATGATTTCAATAAAGAAATATGTAATGTCAGGGATATTACTTTTATTGGAAAGTTTTTCCTTTGATTGTAGCAAATCTGTGGTGAATTCGTTTGATGTCAGCGTTCTTCAATTTCATTAAAGAGAGAAATTCTCTCTTCCGTGTTCGCCTTAAAAGGACATACATATGTACGTTTACATTCTTGCGCCGATGGCGGGCGGCGCATGCGCGGTGGCAGGCCCGGGCGGCGCACAGCGCAGAGTGCTGTCGCGCTCGCGGGCGCCGTGCTGCGCTGCCGCAGAGGTCGGCGCGGAGGGCCTGCCACGGGCGCCGAGAGCTGCGCGCGGAAGGGCTGGCGCCGCGGGTGCGGATTGGAACGCCTTCTGACCTGTCAGAGCCGTGAGCCAAATGATTTCGTCATGACCGTCGACTGAGCCCCGGGGGAGCTGAATAGTGCCGGTGCCGTGAGCAACGCCTTTGCCTCCTCCTGTTTGCTTTTGTGTGCCGCGCGGAGTGTTCACGGATAACACGCGTTATCCGTTCGTGGCCTTTGGCTGCCTCGGAGCCAGAGAGAACGTTGCTGGAACTGCGTCACCATCATTTCCAGAGGGCAACAGTTCACAACCCTACGTACTGACTGGCGTATGTCACTTAGAGTGGGTGGCGAGCAAACGCCATTCGCTATGAAGGCAACGACGTGGCCGTGAGGACCAAATTGAGGCGTTGCTGGCGGCTACACACGCCGACCGCAAGGAAGGCGAGGCGTGACTTGCCACGCCGGCACTTCAGAACCCAACTCACCCGGCCGGCAGTCCCGATCGCCGAGGCCATCTCTTTCAGGGCTCTCGCAGGGCAGGCGGCGTTCCAGTCGGTACCCGCAGCGCTAGCCCTTGGGCTCGCGGCCCTCGGCGCGCAGTGGCAGGCCCTCCGCGCCCTCACAAGCGGAGCAGCGCTCACGTCGCCCGCGCGCGCGTCAGCCCCTCTGCGCCGTGCGCCGCCCGGGCCTGCCACTGCGCGTGCGCCGAAGGGCTGCTGAAGGCAGTGTTCCCCTATCCGCCACCGCTTATGTTGCTCCCGTCAGCTGCTGGCGGCCCACGCCGGACGCCCGGCCACCGCCGCTCCCCTCACACTCTTACCCTGAAACATACAATGTTGCTTTTGTAGTTGGGGCACTCATTAGGGGTGAACCAGCTTGAAATAAATTCTTTAAAATTGAAAAGTGGTGGTGTTACATCATGCATTTTCTCATAACCGTTCCCTAATATTCTGATATGGCTCCCATAACGACAAGGCACATTTGTAATGTACAGAAAAAATGTTTATTCGATTAAAAAAAATAGAATTAAGACTTTTCATCAGGCCTGTTGCTCAGAAATCTCAATACTACGTTCACGAGACACACCTTAAATGTAACAATTAGCGATTTACGTCAGACCATAGGCCTATTCTACTTGTATTTCGAAATGCATGCCTTCTAGGGTTAAATAGGTATTTTCCCATGTGAAAAGGGTCGCCGAATATAATGTCGAAAATAGCGCGCTGATACATGGGAGAGACTACAACATGAACTAGAAGCAATGCCCGACGTTCGTAAAAATTTCCTCGTCCAAGATTACTCACCAATTAATTTTAAAAAGAATTACATTACTTAAACATCTACAACTGAATGAATTTGTGTAGAAAATATCCCAGCTACAAAAATAAACATGGTTGAAAAAAGGTTTGCAATGTTGCAAACCTTTGCAAATAAAAAAAGTTATACGTATTCACTATATTGAAAATAGAAAACCAGCAAAACAAAATTGATTCAAATTTTTCAGTAATAAGTCTCGAAGACTAATGAAATCAGGGAAGGAATTCTGCTGAGTATATTACCTTAAAAACGTAATGCACCACATAATTATAACCATTTTTTGGGAGGCGCAAAAGGGAGGAGACACGAGTCAAACGGTTGCTAGACATTGAGATAACATGCATAATACATACATATTCAAATAATACTTATTATATCTACTTTCGTGTGTACATCAACTAAATAAATGACCTTTTAGTATTTAAAGGCAAATTACACTCAGATGTGACATTCAGAGGGAAATCTACAGACACATAAAGCAAAAATTGTATTTAAAAAGACATAATCATTTATATAACTTTAAAGAAAAATATTCTCTTGTCGCTAAATTATCTACTTCTAAGATAGCAATATATGCATTCCAGATAAATGTGCTTGCAATTGAAACTACGTACATAAATGAAGAATTAGGAAAAACATTACAATACCATTCAAAATTTCCTTAGAATTGTAGAATGAATGTCTAAACATGAAAACTATGATACAAAAAATCCAGCAAGTTCAGCTCAAATAAAATGTGAAATAAACCTTACATAAAAAGTTCCGTAGATTTTGTGTGAACACAAAATTAAGTACGAAAACTGTTCATATTATTATTTAGGAAATGATTTATTTTGTGTTATGGTATACCAAGTGATACTTTTGTAGTTACAGAAAGAACTTTTAATACATACACACACACAAAATCACCCTAAAAGGAAAAAATTAATATTGTATAAGATTTTATTATTGATCATCATAATCTACTCAGAATGTGCCATTCTGAATATTTATCTTGTACACCCTACAGTAAATATAAATCAAACAATAAAATTGAAACTACTTATGAACAGAAGCTGGGTCATACATATCATATTTTAAGTTCAGGAAAATATATCAATCAGATTGTAAACATAGCAATAAAAGTCATGAAAGTTGTTATTAAAAATCTAACAGGACCCAAAATTGTACATCTTTTTACTTCATATAATGTTAAATCAACCATTTAAAAAGAAATAAGAGGAGTGAAATAGGTGAATAATGATATGTTCAAAAAGTATTCATTGAAACTATTAAAAGGAATGTTGTCCAATGCAAGAGAAATTCTTCTTTTCTGTCGTATTCCCTAATGGTAGTTTCTCTATATTCAGGTCTATTTTCCAAGTGATTCAAATTCAATAAATCGTGATCATAATTCTAAATAAAGAAAATGCTGGTGTGCTACAAGCAAAAAATTTTGAATATACTTTTAGTATATCAGAATAATACAATTACTGAAGAAATTTGGAAAGAGATTATGTACGTGAAATAGTAATCAATAATTCAAATCAATTTATCAGAAGGAATCAAATTTTGTTCTATTATGGAATTTGTTCCTTAACGAAAATCTGCAAAACTAAAAATAATGTTAATATATGTACCATTTAGCTTTGCCTCCTTTCGTACTGTCTACAAGAAACTATAATTAACATGGACTGTAATACAGTTAAATTTTTCGATATAAAAATAACCCTATAATATACTATTAATTATGCAAAGGAGATTCATTATAACTGACGATCATAATAATTTTTAAAATTTAAAATTTATTTTATAATCTACTATAGTTCAGAAAGTAATATAGATATATTCAAAAAATATCCGATGACGCTTAAAATGAAGATTATTTCAGCAAAACTGCGAAAATATATCAAAACGTCGAAATTATTCTTAAAACAAGCAATACATAAAAACTAAAACAAATATCTATGAAAATTCATGAAAACAATTTATATTTTACAGCATCAGTAGACGAGAATTCTACTACAAGATGACAACACAATGGTCAAGAAATCCGCAGAACGGCACATAGCCACAAATACTGAGAATTCGAACACAAATTAACTGTCAATAACCGAGAAGTCTGCAGAAAGGAACACTCCACTTTGAAATATAATGACGCGCCTCGACACTGAGTTATATTTTGGCACAATTCTTCGTGGAATAAAGATGGACTTACCACAAACCGCTGCTGCAGCGCAATTGTCCGAGATAAAAAATCATATGGTCTGCCTTGGGCAAACGCCATGACGTCGCAAATTTTCCAGACACTAGAGATCGTGAGAGAGCATCCCTTCTCTTGCGCCTAAATTTCCTGGAACTTTTTCTTTCTTCCTGGCGTCAGATGCACCATCTCAAAGGAGACGCTTACGAAAGGATCCAAGGTATCCTACGGAAGCAAATACTATCAATGTGGATATTCAGCTATTTTCACACCAAATTAACAACGAAAAGATATTAAAGAGTTGATCTGAGATGTCGAAATGAACAAATCAGTTCTGGTGTTGCGCTTTTTTCATTCATTACACGCAATACGCCTAAACGAAAACTATGATTCACAAACACATCAGACTTTTGGCCTTTTTGTATGAATAATAGCAACAAAAGACGAGAATTCTAGCACAAGTAATTCTAGCTTAATTCAAAGACATCAGCTGAATGGAATAATGCGAGTCTTCATATCCCCATGCATCGTTCCATTGCCCACATTCCTATGAGGTGAAAATCAACTTACCAGAAACCTCCGCCTCTGCCGCTGCTTTCGCTTCTGCTGCAGCTCCTAGCGCTGCTGCTGCTGCTGCTGCTGCTGCTGCTGCTGCTGCTGCTGCTGCTGCTGGTATCCATGTGGTCCGAGGGCGAGGACTCATTTGGACTGCCGTGGGGCGACCTGCGTCGTGAGGCAAATTCGCAGGACTAGCGGCGGTGGGGGGAATCTTGTTTCCAGCGCTCTGATTCTTTTGGCTGATTGGGCTCTGGAATTGGCGCCCTCCACCACCACTCACTCTCAGACGAATCCATCCGTCCCTATTACCCCAAATTTAGTGTATTTTCCCCCTTCCCCTCCCTGCCATGATTCTCGTAAGCGATCTAAATGCTGTTCGCGAACTAAGTTTAATAAAGAGATTCCCAGTATTTTTGAGAAATGTTGAAGCTTCATGCAAAGTAGCCCCAAAAATCAAATTATGAATTGAAAGGGCCTCGAGTTCATTTAAATCTATAGGAAAATATCAATTATGGTGTAAATCGGCTGAAACGGGTTAGGCGATAGTGAAGACCACAAACGGACAGAGAGACTGACGTATTGCCGTTAAGCATTTTTTCGGTATCAAAGATCCGCAAATCATGTATTCTGACTGCATAACGTGTTAAAGGAAGTCATTTACTACATATTGGATCAAGATTTATCCACATTTTCATTTCGAGAGACCGCCAATAAGAGTTTTTCCGCCGAAAATTCGTCGATTTCCGGCACCCGATTACAACACTTTCTCTTAGAAGAACGTACAAGAAAGTAAAAATCAATTTACTGCTGCGAGAACATGGAGAACGGTAATTTGAATAAATAATTTCGTTCTGAATTCTAGAAAACGTGTACACATAGTCAAGTTAAATTTAATGAAATTAATTTATTTTAGTAATAATGATAATGTTAATGATGATGATTTCGAAGAATACCAAAAAATCGTACTAATTTTTGTCGTATTTTATTTATCTGTTACTTATATTTCTAGTTAAATATGCCTTCACCGATGCCGACGCATAAACTTTTAAAAATATTTTCATGAGTTGAAAATTTCTTTCATTCTTCATTTCTTTCTTGCGTAACTTTGTTCAAGAATGTTCTTACAGTATCTGGCATTGTTCTTAACAATGAATCGTAGTTGCTGAAAATGTTATATTCCCCTACAAAAATTCGCAACATCTAATGGCCTTGAATATTACATCCATTGGAGATATTAACTGGTAATATTGCAATTTCAAAATTATCATCGCCTTAAAAAAAACACTGGGAAAAGCATTGATGAAGCGAATAGAGATTAGTACAGCTACATATCTTATTTTTACGATTTTTGCTAATATCCACAATAATGCACAAACATCACGTGTAAGCTGCTATTCTTGGTTATACTTTAATCCTAATATACGATCATTCTCAATTAGTTGCGATAATTCTGTCGTGAAAGCTTCTTACATTACATTTGATTCTTCTCCGGATTTGCTTAACACTTCCACATTTTTCATCCCCTAGTTTTTGAAGAGATTAAAACTCCACAAACTCAGTCTAATTTGTGTTCACTTCCACTTCTGCAATTGCTCTATTAATCGTTTCATATGCGAATCTAATAAAACATTAAAAGCTTACTTTTTTGTATGTTTATGTGAATAAGGTGTTAGTTAAATTTAATACGAATAAGTTCAGAGTCACATTCATTTAAACACTTAAGAACGTAAAAGTGAGAAGTCGAACTTTCATTCATTCTCTAACATTACTCACAGTTTTCTTTTCTCCACATTTACTTAAAATTCGTCAAATTTAATAAGTTCCAAGGCAATACTGATCGTAAGTGTTTGCAAATGTATTTCAAATAAAATATGGTAACAGGCCTTTTGGATAACTTAAAATAAAATATGCCGCGCAATTCTCTCTTGTTCAAATTAAATTCACTTGTTCACTTAAAGATGTCAACAACAGTGTTGCCAACGTCTTGAAAGAAAATTATGGCATATTGAGCGAAAAATGCCTTTCTGTTTTGGAATTTAATCAACATCACCCACATAGATTTATTTACGAGGTGTTGGTTTTAATTCCCGGCTTACTCACTATAGTGAGTAATAAATAAAATATGTTTTGTGTGTTTTGGCGCTGCGATCTTATAAGATCGCAGCGTCAAAACACGCGAAACATATTTTTGGACATTTCTTTGAATATTCTGGCCGAATCTGAAACCATATTATCAGTTCCCCATCAGGAGACCGAGACGCGTCGGATGACACCTCGTATGTCTCGATTTGTGCCCCGGAAGTGGTCTAGCCGTGAGTGACGGAAATCGTACATACGCACAGACACACATACGCACAACCGCACATACGCACATCTGAACACCGCAGGAGTTACTCAAATACTGTATAGAGATTACATCGCTTTTTGTATCCTACGAATACTACGAGTACATCCATCTCTTGAAACGCCCACTTCACCAAACAAAATATGGGAGATTGTAAGAAAACAGGCATATATTACATTTTTTCAATATTAAAACGTAACGAAAATGGTACTTTGCCCATTTAGTTCAAGTATTTTACTCTACATCCTTGAACACATCGCGCAAACACCGGCATAACAAAATGTTCGTCCTCATAGTGCTATTACTCAACAATTACTCAAACTTGTAATAAACTGCATTGTAAACGGGCCAGAAGAGTTGGGACGAAATATTTCTAAAGAATGCTATATATATATATATATATATATATATATATATATATATATATATATATATATATATATTCGCTAGAAGGGTTCGGCATAATGTCTTTAAATTGAGAAATAAATGGCATTGAGAGAGAAATATAGGTATTTAACAATGGAGGTGGGGGACAGATTCGAAAATAAATTTCAACTAGCAGAGCCCTTGCGATCATATTGCAAGAAAGGAACGTCTGAAGAAAAGTTACAACAGAATTATGCAACATACACACTCTACGGAAAATCGATACTCCCCAAAAATATGGTTTTATGCCGTTTAGTAAACATTCTCAAAGGGTAAAAAAATTTTGGAGGTTTACAAATTCTGTTACAACACAATCTCTATTCACTGTAAACACAGACAAACTAAACATTTTTGCAAAAATTTAATTGATATGTTTTAAATTTTTAATATATGTTCCATTGAACCGAACCACAAGAGAAAATCTTGCTATCCACCTTGTTATAAAAACGTAATGCTTCACTTTGTCTCCGGAAAAGACCTAATTTAAATCTTCTGAGAAGAATGAACAAGATTCAGACCAAAGGCCACTAATCAGAAAGAAATGTGAGACATCCATCCATCACAACTTCCATACACACTTCTTATCCACAGAATTACTTCAACATCACAAATCGTAACAATCTTTGGCACAACATTAATATACGTGAATGCTGACATGTGTGCAAAGTTGCAGTTTAAAGAAACCATAAACACGGATTTTGCGACAGTAAATACGAAACAGTATTGTTGTGGAGAAATCAATACACTCTTCCGTATACTGAAGTATAGAGAGGAAAAGTAAATACTAGTAATACACCCGAATGGATAAACATTTTCTCACATCTGATAGTTTCCTAACGTCTTGTGGGTTAGCTTTTGGGGTTTCACCCACCCGCTTCCCTGCTCCCATTTAGGAGGGCTTAAAATATATTTTTTCCACAAATCTCTGAATTTTTCAGTTCCCAAACAGTAGAATTTTCAGTGACAAATTCGGATCCGTTTTGAGAACAAAATCGAGAAAAAAAATTGTTTGAGCGTTTTTTTCAAATGCGCGCGGAGAAAAATGCGATTTCACCTTTCGAGATACTTAATCAGAAATCATTTGAAGTTCCTGTTGTCACAAATGAAATAAGGTATAATAAATGCTCCTAATATAAATATAAATGACGTGGTAAAGATTTCAAAAGTATTTTTAAGTAATTGAAGAATGGGCCGTATCAACGTAGTGACAATTTCCTGAAAGTGAAAATATTTCCCAAACTATATTTTATGTACTCCTCTTCATCACTGCAATATATAGATATGGTAAAATGGGCACTCCTTATGTGAGAAAAGGTTCGGGAAATATGTAACAGCGTTGTATGTCGGTAGAATGGAGGGCGCAACGAGGGTTTCGTTCTCAATTTCTGCACACAAATATAACTAGAGCCAGATCGACCAGGGGTTCATTGTACGTGTGGTATAGGCGCTATTAGTATAGAGTAAAGATGTACCTCTTTAGTCTCTTTAGTACCTCTTTAGTCTATGCTGTGTTCACAGATGGACGGACACACAGATGGACAGAGACGGACAGACGTTTTGAATAAAAACAAACACTTTTTCGGTATCAGGGGGCCCCAAAACGTGTATTTCCGTTGAAATATCGAAATTGATTTTCCGCACCATTACTACACAACTTTATCTATACTACGTATATTTGTATAAGGGAAAGTAAAAAATCGTGTCAAGAAGAGAAGAAGAAATGTGACAAAATGGAAACAAAGTCTGTAAAAGATGCAGAGGCGCAGGTAACGAGAATGTTAGCTCAAGAAACATTTTAAAACCTGCGTTTTCATAACCGAATGAGGTAGGTATGTAAAACAACGCTGTATATAGAAAATGTATTTTAGATAACGTGCATATTACGGCTTATTTAGTGTAATGAACAACGTTAACCACAAAAAAGTGCAACTTTACTTCGTGGGTACATAATTTCCTTACAATTTTTTAATAAGCGCACATTAGCCGTTTTTGACGTATTACATTTTTTCTATATCATGTTTCTTTCAGGGTGACGTTTGAGTTTGTAGAAATGGTTGCTTCGGCACGACTATCATAAAAAAGAGTTTTATATTAATTTCCGGTCTATGCACCGCAACGAACAAATATTATACCTGGCTTTCAACATCCTCGAACTTGTAGAACGGACATTAGTTATTAGGTTTGAGAGATGCGTGTTATCCAAAATAACAATCTAATTGTAAGAAAATCTGTCATTTTAGGTACTTTTTCAAATATCGTTTTCAATTGTCGTTCACGATCCACCAGTAGCTTTATTTTTTGATCCCATTACAAATATTTGAAATGTGCTTCCTGTTCGTTTAGACGCATTTAATTCTGGCGGAATCAACGTTCGAAGCAAAAGCTATCGCTACGTTCTTATTTACATGGTTGACATACAATTATCTTTACTCGCCAATCATTCTACTATCCAAAATACTCCTATTGCCTTAGGTATAAAAAAGCTGGGGGTAAAATACTATATTCGAGTAGCACTAGGTGGAACTGTGGATATGAAAATTGTCAATATGTTTTTAAAAATTCCAGCAACTCGAAATAATTTAATGGAATAAACTAAATATACGCCGAAAGGAGTTTCTCTCAAAATAAGAACTTGGTTGAAAGATACCAAGTCCAAGGACATTATTAAATTTATCTTTCTCCAATACTGTTAACTAGCCAGTCACGTAAAACGTGCTGGCAGAAGTATTTCATATTCTTGCAAAAAAGATGAAAATTATATTTAGTTTAAATAAGTACCTAGTTTAGTTTTTATATTTGTACTGTATATGTTGCAGTATAGAGATATTATGTAATGCTGCAAAAAATTGATGTCGAGATTTCTACACTAATCGATTTAAATTACAAAGCATTTTTCAATTCTTCGCAAATGTTTTAAAATTGTGCTTATTTAACTGTTTATCCTATATAATTTCTGTTAATAAAATGCACAAATTACTAATGCTCTTATACAAAAACGCACAGAAAAGGTTTGCTTTCCCCTTTCCAAAACATGTCACTGTCCGTTTGTGAAAAACACTAGCAGTTAAACAGTGAACAGCGTGTTTAACAATATTAAAAGTTCCCGTGATTAAAGGAATATTCAATATTTCTAGGCTCCTTTCTAAAAGTATGTAGTATAAGAAGAGTAATTTTACCCGTAACTTCGCTTGTTTGAAGTCTTGAATATATTTAGAAAGGTTAATAGGAAAATGAAAAATAAAATGTGAAAGTGATAAGGTGAATAATGTGATAAAGTGATAAGTGAAAGTGACAAATTTTACAGTAATATTACAATGAATTCTACAGTAAAGCTTCTTTTATACACTATGTTTTTTTATTTGGTGTTCTGAAACAAGGCTGAATAATTCCGGGAAACGTTCTTTCGAGAGCATTCTTGTAAATTCGAATGCTATTGCTAAAACAACTTTTACATAAATCTACGTCTACTTTTTAAACCTTGTGCTCATTGGTTTATTGATTGTCATTTAAAAACAATTTTATTGTCAAACTGAAGTCTTATCAACAAAAACGGGTAGTTTCTGTGTATTATTCGATTTCTTTGTTGAAAAATGATTCCCCTTTCGGGCAGCCGGTAAGAATAACGTCTTAATATATTTAGTTGTAACGCAGTGAGATTCAAACACATGTCACAATGTTTAGGTAGATTTGCATTTCTGAGTAACACCTGGTCAGCGATACAGGTAGCGGGAGAGGCAACGCTGACGTCAACAGCTACGGCGGCGTCAAGGATTAGAAAGCAGTCATGGCCGCCATCTTTCCTCCATTCTCAGTAGGAAGTTACCCTCCAATTTCTCAGTCTCATCTATTTTTAAACCTAATGGGAGGTTTGCAGATGTGACTGCAGAATTGGACACCCACACGAAAACAATGACCAATCAGGACACAGTCATTATCATAGGAGGGCAGAATGACATTAACTTGGGCGGTAACTTTACACCTGAACAACATGTTAACAAATTACAATGTGCCGCCCAAAATACTAACATTGTAGTCTCGACTCTGCCCTTCTGGTACAACAGACCAACACTATGCAGCGAGATTAAGCACGCAAACCAACAATTGAAACTGCAGCTGAGAGAAACAAATGTCACACTTTTTGAAATGAATTTCCTCTCAGCAAAACACTTCACCCGGCATGGTCTTCACATGAACCTTGCTGGAAAACATGCAGTCGGTAACAAACTTGCACAATACATCATCAACTCCAGTCCTACGCAGTCTCCTGCCAAAAATCCGTCCCTTTCGCCTTCCTTACGTTCTCCACCCCCACCCTTATTTCGAACCCTGTTGCCTCTTCCTCTGAACCTACTCCCGTTTCTCCCATTCCCACTACCAATTCGTCTTCATCTGATGCCCCATCTTCCTCACAACCTGTCACTGCCCGGACACACTACAACCTTCGACCACGCACTCGAGGTAAAAATGGAGTAAATATATAGCAACTACAGTCAGATGCAGCAGAAAAACATTCGTGTAGGTACTTGCAAAAAATAAACATTCTTCACCATAATGTTCAGTCCCTTTCAAATAAAACTGAGTTTATCGAGGCAGCTCTACAGAGCGATCTAAATCAAACGGACGTTCTTTGCTTTACAGAACATTGGTTATCTCCTAATGAACTTAGCATTTTCCAAATTCCAAACTTTTACCTCGCAGGCTTTTATTGTAGAGAGAGAGAATCGCATAAAGGTCCTACGTATGGTGGTTCTTGTATTTACGTTAGAAATAATATTGATTCTATCCCCTTGGCAGAATTAAATGTGTATTCCATTGAAAATATTTTCGAAATTTCTGTTGTACATCTTACTTCACTAAAAGTGATAATACTTTGCATTTACAGACCTCCAACAAAGAGAACTGCAGATTATATTTTGTTCTTAGAAAACCTGGAGATAACACTTAACAAAGTCAGCAATCGCTCTTTTGAATCCATTGTTGTATGCGGAGATTTTAACATTGATTTTCTGGTCGAATCTTGCGAGAAAGAAAAGTTTCTCAATTTAATTAATTCCTTCAATTTAGACATTACCATTAATGTACCTACACGAATCACACAAAATTCGATGAAGGCAATTGATCAAATTATAATTAACAAAACTACTACTAGATATGAAGTTGAAACAAAAGATTTAGGATACAGTGACCACGATGCACAAATTCTTACCATTATAAGAAATGCGATCACTGACACAATAAATAATACACGTATGACTAGATTGTTTACTAAAAGTAAAATTAAATTATTCATAGACTACTTGATGCAGGAGTCATGGGAAGCGGTTTATAATACTGTTGATACAAACGAGAAATATAATTCTTTTTTTTCAACTCTTTCAATTCATTTTAACACTTGCTTTCCTCTTCAAAAACGAAAATTAAATATTTCACGGAAAAGCAATTCTTGGATAACACAAGGGATTAGGACATCTTGTAAAAACAAGCGAATTCTTTCTTTCATTTCTAAACGTCATGACGTATCTCAAGATTTCCTTATCTACTTTAAAAAATACAAAACATTGTTACGAAAAGTCATAAGGCAGGCAAAAATCATGAAAAACGATCAGGATATTTTGAACTCAAATAATAAAACAAAATCAATGTGGAATATAATAAAAAATACTACCAAATCAACTAGAAAACCCGTAGAGAATGTTGTTTTAAAATATAACGATATAAATGTCAACGATCCGGCAACAGTGGCTAGTCTCTTTAACCAATACTTTTCGAGAATTGCTGCCGATCTCACTAAGGGTCTTCAGGCACAAAATTCAAAAACAGACAGTGCACCCAAAATTTTAGACACAATGTTCGTTTCCGAAACTTCTTCCTATGAAATTCTCAAAATAATCGGTAAACTAAAAAATAAATATTCGTCCGGTTTAGATGAATTCCCAGATTCTTTGTTAAAGACTTGTGCGTATGCCATTATACACCCGTTAACTCACATATTTAATGCATCTTTATGCACTGGAACGTTTCAGATATTTTCAAAACAGCTAAAATTAAGCCGCTCTTCAAAAAAGGCAACAAAAATGAAATTCAAAATTATCGGCCCATCTCTCTTCTATCAGTTTTTTCAAAAATATTAGAGAGACTTTTTTACGTACGAATGGAAACCTTTCTCACTAAACACGACGCGCTTTCAGATTGCCAACATGGATTTAGAAAATCAAAATCAACGGAAACAGCTATATTTTCTTTTCTTAAAGATGTCGCCTCATCATTAGATCAAAACGAGGCACCTATTGGATTATTTTTAGATCTCTCAAAAGTTTTTGACATCATTGATCATGACATTTTACTTTCAAAATTACCTTCATATGGAATCCGTGGTATTGCTCTAGATTGGTTATGTTCGTACCTTAAACAACGATCTCAGAAAGTTGAAATACCTTACTGGAATGATGGAACATTACGTACGCACCTTTCCGACTCTTTGCCCGTTGCATGTGGAGTTCCTCAAGGATCGATTTTAGGCCCTATTCTGTTCCTACTTTACGTAAACGATATGCCCTCGACGATTCGAAACGGAAGAACGGTTCTCTTTGCGGATGATACGAACATCCTTTGCAATAAAGAAACCGTAAATAGTACAATATCAGATGTTTCAAATTGGTTCCGAAATAACAAATTAATAGTAAACGAAAAGAAAACGGTTTTAATGCAGTTTTCCATTTCAAATAAACAATTCTGTACTCCATTGAAAATGAGCAGTGTACCATTGACTCATGTTAATGCAACAAAATTTTTAGGTCTCTCAATTCAGTCAAACCTTAAATGGAACGTCCATTTAAATGAATTGAACACAAAATTAAGTTCATTATGCTACGCGTTCAGAATTCTTGCAAATTCAGTCAGCCTTCATACTGCTCGTTGTGTATACTTCGCGAATGTTCATTCCCGCCTGAGATATGGCATAATATTCTGGGGAAATACATCTTATAGCTCCCAGACTTTTAGATTACAAAAACGAATTGTACGAATAATAACCAAATCCCACCCACGTGATTCATGTAAGCCTCTCTTCATTAATCTAGGAATTCTACCATTACCGTGTCTTTTTATTTACGAATCAGTGGTTTTTGTAAAAAATGACTTGCTTAAGGGCGGGAATATATTTTCAGAAAATGCCGAAGTCTATTACTATAACACTCGACGTAGAAATCATATTCATCAGGTGACAGTATCAACAGCTCATTACAAAAAATTCACATACAATACATGTACATTATTTTACAACACTTTGCCAGATGACATTAAACGATTAAATTCAATAAAAAAGTTTAAATCACAAGTGAAATCGTTTCTGCTGCATAACTGTTTCTATACAATTAGAGACTATACTGAGCATCACAAGAAAAGTAACATTAATTTTAACAATGATACATAATGCATTAATTACCATTTGGACTGTATAAATGAGTATAAACAACCTGTAACAACTATTGTAACACAGCTTCCGGGTCAATGACCCCCATCTCGATCAGGTTTTTCGTCCAGTTTCCCTGATCCATTGAGCAAATGCTGAGATGGCCCCTTGTTTTGCTTCTGGACATAAATGTAACTTCATTTTCTGTGCACGTCTTCTAGAATTCAGTGGGAAATACAATTATTCAAATTATCTTTTCCACGTTGTCGCGGCAGGAAGTAATAAGAGCCAAAATTTATTGCTTATTTATCCTTGAAAATAGATTTTATTACATGGGATTTTTTTTGTTTTTTTTCTCCCTTTCAAAATTCAAAATTTATTGCTTATTTATCCTTGAAAATCGATTTTATTACATGGGAGTTTTTTTGTTTTTTTTCTCCCTTTCAAAATTCAAAATTTATTGCTTATTTAACCTTGAAAATCGATTTTATTACATGGGAGTTTTTTTTTTTTCTCCCTTTCAAAATTCAAAACTTAAGTAGTATATGATTTAGTGTAGGGATCACAGAATTTTGAAAATGTGCACACAATTCACTTTTCCCCATAGCCCGTCATACGCAGTTTTTAACTGTTTTTTGACGTAAATAAATAAATAAATAAATAAAA
>BLKR01015932.1:0-44008 GCA_011170035.1 Teleogryllus occipitalis
TACATATAGCCCAGTCAAATGGTGCTCAAATAGGCAAATAATGGAAAGTTTTGATGTTGTTTTGATATTGGGTTTCTATATATTTTTTGGGTCGCTGAAGGCAAATATCAGGTTTACCAACACAAAGGTTGCTGGGAAATACGAGTTGTAAGCAAAATATGTGTAAAAATCACGCTTTTTTCAAAATAACTAAAGTGTCATAGAATTTTCGTAAATAATGGCCCTATAAAACATAAAATAAAATAAAATTACCTTTATTTTTATTAATATTTTTTTTCAAATTGACAGATTACTCGTGAAAGCACCGCGCACTTTACTTTCTTTGCTTTATAGGAATCCCCATTTTAATGAAGGGATTTCTATAAAGGTTTTTTAAAATTAATCATCATTTACAAGTTGATTAGACGAGGTATTCTTTGTTGAAAAACATGAGATTTATTCCTGTTATTTAACATAATTATGTTTTAAAACATATCGATACTTTACTAATCTTATTTCGTTTCAGTAATGACAATTTTGTCGTTCTCCGAAACCATACATTAATTTGACTGTCTATATTTTTTCATTATTTTTTATGTTAGATGAAATACATTTTCGTGAAATTAGAAAAAGCAAAAATTGAAATGTTTTTTATTAAAGAATTCGGAAAATTTAACAATAGAGTTTCAATGTATTAATGATAAAGAATTCAGAATGATAGTATCTAATTAAAAGTATTCCAAGGAAAGAATTGAAATAAATTGTTTGTTGTGTTATATTTTACTTTATTACTTATTACTTTACGTAACGTTTTGTTACTTTATATTTTTATTTTTTCAAAATAAGTTTTAAGAAAGACTACAACAAATGACATGAACATGAGGCTTGTCATGCCATTTTCACCCCACTTTGAATATCTAAATAAGACCTAATGAGACATAATACATTGCATTAAATGTACATGGAAGTAAGTATTTACCCAAAAATGTAAAACGAGAAGACTTTTAACGTCCTCGAACTCGAAGTATCCCCTCAATAACACTAGCGGTACAAGGGGTACAAAATTAAAAATATTTTAAATGATCGTTCTTGATAGTTTAATTGAGGAGATACATTTGATTTTGTCAAAAGACTCTTAAATTCCAGGCCATTTTTGGCATGTTTTCGAAGTATATATATTTTAAACTGATGTAATAGTTGATAGTATATAGTTTATTATTGGACTGATCGTAAGAGATAGAGAATATTTTCTTAACTTTCACATGTCTGTACTAAATCATGAAGAAATAATTAATTCGATAAATTTCTGCCTATAAGAAAGTAAGTAAATTGACTGGTTTTGAGAAAATAAAAAAAAACAGTAAGTTACATGAAAGAATAAATGAAAATATAGAATTTTTATTTATTGATATTAATTAATAACAGTGAATTATACAAAATAAATCTTAATTTTTGCGTTAACATGTCGAAGTATAAATGCAAATAAATTTTACACGAAAAGTTACAAGTGAAGCTGTCGTTCCAGCCAAGCAGGCGGCGTTGCCGTCGAAGTGTTCACGTGTGAAGGAGGGGGCGCGGCCGGAGGCCTTGAGGTGCTCCGAGGCGACGCGAGGCGGCGCGAGGCGGCGCGAGGCGGCGCGCGCCTCAAGGGAACGCAAAGAGGGCGCGCCGCCTTGCTCTCTCCTCTGCTGCGCATCCATTAGCTGCGCCCCGCGATTAAGCTCCTTTCTGCGCTGTTTAGCGAGACGCGCAACTTCGGGAGAGGCTCATCTGCGCGCAATTTAAACTTGTGTCGCCCTTCGCCGCCGCCGCCACCGCCGCCGCAGATATTAGTCTGTTCAAGTGCACACTGCGTATACGGAGTGACGCTCTGCCCAATTATCTTTAGAAACGGAGTTTTACGTCTACGAACATATTACGTGGTACGTATGTGTGTTTATGAATATTCTTAGCGATTCGAAGTGCGGTGTCAAATCCTCACAGAATAATCACTGACTTGTGCAACTGTAAATTTTTGGCATCGTATGGAAAATGTATTTAGCTCATTTGAAGAGAGTATTTCTAAAGGGACGTACCTCCAGGAAATACTATGTTTCAGGACTGGAAAGTATTAAAATTGAGACTTCAAGTTGGGATTCGACGGTTTTCCGGTATTGTTTAACGTAGGAGAGACAGTATTTGAAGACGATATTAGGTACCATTTTTTTAATTGAATTTTGTTTCACAATGACAGAACGTTCAGCCAGGAGGCTCGTCAGTTGATTGGTCGAGTCATTTCGTACCAGCGAAGTGTGAAGAGGTAACTTGTCATTTCCTGTTGGTAATTGAGTTAGCTGAAACGTTCAACCAAGATCATTGATAGAATAATTCTCGAAACAATCGTTGGAGATTGATGACAAGGGTTTAGAAAAGAATACGTTAGGTGATAAAGATAAATGAAATAGTCTATTCTTACCAAACGTCAGAGATACGAATGTAGAATTCATAATTCAAGTAATTCATAAAGCATTACAAATCGAACCTCGTAAACAATGCATCAATCAATTAATAAATAAATCAAAAAATCAATCAAAAGTCTAACCACGAACTTTTTCTCCAACCTCTCAGCGTCACCTTGTACTAATACTTGCAAATTAGGTAAATCAAAACAAAATTGCTGTATAATTTCACGATATTCAAAGATATGATAAGATTATTAGAAACGCATTTCATGAGTTTAGGAAACTGAAACAATGTGTTTTAGAAACATTTGCAAGAAGTGATTGAGTATGATTGTGTAGGTTTCCGCGGCCGGGGTTTGTATGATCTTGTTACTACCAACAATTTTGCTAATTTCTTTTCGTGAAAATGATCTGGATAGTTTCACTTCTATAAGTGGGGATACCCAGAACAACCAAACTCTCAAAATTCAAATAGGTATCAAAAGGTCTCATTTTGTACATTACAGCATGATGAATATAACTCGAGATCATCAACTCCTAAATCAAGGTTTTAAGACCCTAGAATACACCACTTTTGAGTTACGCTAATAATCAATTCCAAGATATTGCGTTAAGCGAGCGGTGTATTGCGAATTGCATTCCAACTGCTTGATTTAAACGTGTTTTTGAATCAATCTATGGAATTATTGACTGAAGTATAATGTTTAACTATTTCAAGTTAAATATATCCGTGTAGAACATTTTATGGAAATCGGTTTATCGGTTGAAAGGTTTTCTGCACGTCAGGCCGACACATATTGGTTTTCGTAGACCCGTTTCTTAGAAACCAGGAGACCAGGAATATTCTCGACGCCGTAGCGTGTATGAGGAATATTCAAAGAGGAAGCGCGTTCTATTCATGTAGCGGAATCCGTCTTGCGCTCGTCGTCGCGACGCGGGCCCTAAAAACCCCGGCGCCCGCGCGCCTTGGCGTGGAAATATGCGCCCTGCGGGCCGGCCGAGCGGCGACGTGCGTCCCGAGGGCCTCGCGAGCGCGCGCCTCTCTGGGCATGCGCAGTCCGTGTGCGATGCCCCTCGGCGCGGCGCCCGCCCCCGCCACTGCCAAGCGGCAGCCCGGGGAGAGGGCGGCGGAGGGCGGCGGAGGGCGGCCTTGTTCTCGTTGTCGGAGGCGAAGCGACGGGACGGGACATGTACAGATACCATACGTAATAACAACCTTGTTATGATTGTCGGAGGCAAAGCGGTTTAGGGAAAAGGAAAAGGTCAGTAGCAAACAACAAAGACGAAAGTATAGACATCCACAAGTTATAAGTAACCGTTTCAAAGCTCTCCCTCTTACCATACACACCGGGAGCGGTAGCTAAATGCATCAACTAACTGCAGCGACTCTGATTGGGAGGTCCTAGGTTCGAGTCCTGACGTCGGCAGGATTTTCGACACTACATTTTCAGCTAGGTCGAATTCAGTCGCTGTCTGGAGGAGAATTCTAGCGGCCGGTTGCTCTGATCGGTAGTTTTACGTGGTTTCTCCGATCAACACCATGCGAATGTGAGAGCAGTACCCTAACAAACGAGCCACGGACCGCGCGCGATCTGTCCTTCCTCTTCCTTGTCCTATCCTTTCCCTTTACACACACATTTACACTACCATGCACTACACTACTACATATTGCGGGAGATCGGTCGGGAGCTTAGAGCTTGTCCCGGCTGGGGCGTTGCCCCGCTGGTCGGAGAGTCCTGGTTAGAGGGAAACCCCACTAGACGACTGTAGTTTGGCGCCGGATCTCGCCATCCAGCGGGGAAGATCACCGCCATCTCCCGAGAAAAAAGCATGCACTTCACTAACGGGACTAATGACCAAAACAGTTGACGCGCCCGGAAACACGAAAAAATCAATCAACCAAAAATCAATCAATCAATCTTGTCATACACAGAGACTTCTACCTAAGGTTGACTATCAATTAATAACATGCTAAACTACTGGGCAAATAAAAGCACGATGTCGTGCCGTAAATGCAGGTATCACCGTACCACACAAATGTACACATGAAGTATTACAGTAGTCTTACATACAGTTTAACTCCCCTAAATATGTTTTCCCACCAAGAGAACGCTATGGCAAACTAGGAATGCACGAAGTCTTGACGTGTTCCGAAATGTGCCGGTGAATGCTTTGTGCGTGGCGCATAGTGGGCATTCTCCGCTGTGCTCCGCGAGCCAGCGCAGGCAGGGCGCCTGGAGGGGAGGGGCAGCGGACGAGTGAGCTCATGCCAAGCCGAGGTTGTCGCTCGTGGGCGGGGCCGGGAGGAAGTCCGCGCGCGCCGGCGGTGGAGCGCGGCGGGATTTGAACCCGCGCCCCGCATGCAAATTCACCGGTCGCACGGGGAACGCTGGGCAGTACCCCGACGCCGCTCCCGCCTCCGCGCCCGCCCCGCCCCGCTCGTCCCCCGCCATGCGCCCTCACCCCCCGCCCCGCTCCACTCACCGCCCCCGCCCCGCCACACTCACCGCCCCCGCCCCGCCACCCTCACCGCCCCCTCGCCGCTCCCGCACAGCCTCCCGCACCGCCTCCCTCACCCTCCCCGCACCGCCTCCCTCACCGCTCCCGCCCCGCCACCTCACCGCTTCCTCACCCCCCGCCACCCTTACCGCCCCTGCCCTGCCACCTCACCGCCCTCGTCGCTCCCGCACCGCCTCCCTCACCGCCCCTGCACCGCCCCCTCACCGCCCCCACCCCACCCCACACCAACCGCCCACGGCCCCTCACCGCCCCCGCCCCCCTCACCGCCCCCGTCCCCGCCACCCTCACCGCCCCCGCCCCGCCACCCTCACCGCCCCCCGCCGCTCCCGGCACCGCCTCCCGCACCGCCTCCCTGCACCGCCTCCCTCACTCCCCGCACCGCCTCCCGCACCGCCTCCCTCACCCCCCGCACCGCCTCCCTCACCGCTCCTGCCGCGCCACCCTCACCGCCTCCCCACGCCCCCCGCCCCGCCACCCTCACCGCCCCTGCCCTGTCACCCTCACCGCCCCCGCCCTGCCACCTCACCGCCCCTCGCCGCTCCTCACCGCCTCCTCACCCCCGCACCGTCCCCCTCACCGCCCCCCGCCCCACAATTAACCCTCCCCGGCCCCTCACCGCCCCCGCCACCCTCACATCCCCTTTCCCCGCCACCACCAACGCCGCACTTGCCGTCGCCCTTGCAGCACCGGCCGCTGACCCTCCCAACTCTCGCGTCTCGCCCACCTTCCTTTATCTCTCATGGGTTCGTTGGTTGTTCCGGGCGCGACAACTACTTGGGTCATTTGTCTCGTAAGGGTAGGGTATATTTTCCACCGCTGCATGGCGAGACCTACCGTCGGCTAGTGGAGTTTTACCCAACCAGCCGGAGTTTTCACTCCAACGTGACACCGGCCCAGCCGGGAAAAGCTCTAACCTCCCGACCGGTCTCCCGGTATGTGTGGTAGCGTAGTGCATGTTATTGTAAGTGTGTTTGTGCGTGTTTTTGTGTGTGTAAGGGGAGAGGATAGGCAAGGAAGTGGTAGGAAAGATCGTACATGGTCCGTGGCTCATTTTTTAGGGGTACTGCTCCGGCATTCACCTGGTGTTGATCGGAGGAACCACGGAAAACTACCGATCAGAGCAGCCGACCGCCAGAATTCTCCTCCAGACAGTGACTGAATTCGACAGCTCACGAGCTAGAATCGAAAATTTTGCCACTGTCAGAACTCGAACCTAGGACCTCCCGATCAAAAGAACTGCAGTGACATCAGTTGAAGCCTTGAGCCATCTCTGCCGGTCCATATCTCTCCACACCTCACCTCACCTCACCTTCCTCACCTTCCTCACCTTCCTCACCTTCCTCACCTTCCTCACCTTCCTCACCTTCCTCACCTTCCTCACCTTTCTCACCTTCACCTTCCTCACCCCTTTCCCCTCACCCCTCACCTCACCTCACCTCTCACCTCACCTCACCTCTCACCTCACCTCACCTCACCTCACCTCACCTCACCTCACCTCACCTCACCTCACCTCACCTCACCTCACCTCACCTCATCTCATCTCCACATTTACCCCTTTCTTCCTCATTGTCTTCATCCCTGCGCCGTCACCGTCACCGTCGTCAACCCTGATGCCGCTTCCACCATCTCCGCTCCCGCCACCGTCACCACCACCGTCACCCCCGTCTCCACTTCCACCATCTCCGCTCCCGCCTCCGTGACCGTCGCCGCCGCCGTAGCCCCCAGAGTGGCCTCCAGCGCTGTCGCCGCGTGTCGCGGGCGCCGGGGGCTCGCCATGCGGAAAGCGGCGATAGCGCCTGCAAAGTGGGCGGCGGCGAGCGGCGGTGAACGCGCGTGCGGACTTATCGGCTGGCGGAGACTGTCGACGCCCGCGGCCCGCACCCACTGCCGCCCTGCAACGCCCACTCCAGCCCCAGCCCTTGGCCCTGCGCTGCCTCTCTGCCCCTTTGCCCCTTTGCCCCAAGCCACAGGCCCTTTGTCCTCTTCCTTCTTTATCGCTTCCCTTCTTTCAGCTCTCTTCCACTTCGGCTCTCGCCTCGCGCCCGCCTCTCCGCCTCGCCGGTCACCAGCAGCGGCCCGGCCACTGCGTCCCCTGCTCTCGCCCCTGCGTCACCCTTAGCAACCCTGCATCTCTCTCCTCGCTGGGACGCTCACATACGGAGAGCTTCGCTATCTGCACCTCCTCTTTCCCCTCCGGACAGCTGCGGCCTTGCGTCCCCGAAGCAGCTGCTGGCGGGCCAAGTTCTCCTCTACTTCTAGGACACGCTGTGTTCATCACGGAAACGTAATAAATGTTCTCTTATATCTCCAGTGGAATGTAGTGCTTTGTAACAAGTTCCTTATGTTAACATAATTTATCAGCTGTCCTACCCATCAATTTATGAATAACTATTTATTGATAATGTTATTTCATTTGAAAAAACGGCTGTCGTGACACAGATGCTAATACTTGCGAAATAACTTCTTATTGATAACGAAATCTTGAACGCAGCGCTTCTTCGAAGCATGTTCAACAGACGTTGTAAATATAAATGTTTTTGTATTGTAGTGCAGATATGCAATAAATACCATATCGTAGATAAGTAAGTAGAACTCGCTTTCTATTGCGATATTTCTTAAAATATATCGTTCTCAAACACGGTGAATGCCAGTGCAAATCCATTATACCAAGTTGTAAAAATATAAAACACAGCTGCTATAACACATTCCAAATGTAGAATAGTTAAATTAAACATTTCTTTAACGAAGATAAGAGGTACTACCTCAAGTCTACTGTTAAGTAGAGCTAAATATTATTCTATTTTTAAGTAAAATCGAAGTCCTACAAAATTTTTCGTTTTGATTTTTGAAAAGTCGAAGTTTCTTGAGGAATTTCCGACTAAAATCATGACGAAAACTAGAGCACATCAACACAAGTTCAAGTGGTGTAAAGTGGTCATGGTCTATCGTGGTTAAACTATTGCACATGAATTCTAAATTTCGAGTTTTTTTGGGGGGGGGGGTGAGGGCAACTTCAAGGGAATGGCGCCCAGTTCTTCGCTGGTCGAGCGCTGCTCCGGTGCTCGCGCGCCCCCCGTCGACGCGCCGCCGAACGCCTCTGGCGGTGCGACAAAACGAACTCCCATGCCGGCGGCGCGGCGCAGCGCGAGACTCGAAGCCGGGAATCGACCGAGAGATCGCGCGGAGCTGGAGGTCGATCAGTCATGACGAATCGGAGCCAGAATCGAGGTTCAGTGAGCGAGCGAGTAATGCTCACTATAATAATAATAATAATAATAATAATAATAATAATAATAATAATAATAATAATAATTAATCGGCAAAACCTAAAAAAAATATCCAAAAATATAACGTTCTCATGAAGTCGCAGGACAGTGGAACTTCAGCAAAGTGACAATTTTGCCAATAATAATATCAGCCACAGGAGTGATCCCGAAAATGACACTTCGAGCACTAGTGTCTTCACTTGGATGCCTGGAGTATATACAATGTGCAGAACGCAGTTATCTTGAATTCATGCCGTATTGTTAGAAGCCACCTCAATCTTCAATAAAGTTACCGCACACCTGTTCATCATACCTGTGAGTGGTTGACATACCGACCAGTAAAAAATGTAAAGAATAAATATAAAAATGATTATAATAATAATAATAATAATAATAATAATAATAATAATAATAATGATTGTGATGATAATAACAATAACGAAAATAAAGCCTATACGTTTCCCTGTCGGGCAAAGGTGTCCTGTATCAAAACAGATTTAGCTCTTGATACACATCAGATGATTGATAACAATTCTGATGATTGTTAACCACTATTTCCCTGCTTCTGGGGAAAACACTTGACAACATTTAGGATATATACTTGACACACTATTTTTTCGCCGTTAAGTTCTCACCTTTTTCTATTTGTCCTCACCTTTACACTTATACGCTTGCCAACTCACTATTTTCCCTCTATTGAGTTCTCACTTTTCTTCTATTAGTCCTCCCACTCACATTTCTTTTTTGTAAGTCCGCTTTCTTTGCCTTGTTAACTCTGTTTTTTTCGTTTTCACTTCACACTTTCTGCTCTTCTTTTCCACCACCACTTATCATGTACAGCTCGTGCCCACTGCTTTCCTGCTACCCTCTGTAGTTCTCTGCACCATCTCCTCTTCCGCCTTCCTATGTTTCTCTTTCCAACTCTCGGGTCCCACATGGTTGCTGCACACTTCCACTTTCCCGGATTCATTCTCGCAGCATGACCTCCCCACTTCCATTTGAATTTCTTGACCGTTTATTGTGTATCTGCTATTTGGATAGTTTATCTGATATCATCAGTCTTTATTCGGTCTTGGATAGAGACGTGGAGTATAATCCTCTCCGTTCTTCTTTGCGTCACCACTAGTTTTTCCATACGTTTCTGCGTAGCGGCCCATGTTAGTGCTCCATACAGCATTATTGGCAGCACACATCTGTCCATTATTTCTTTCTTCGTCTCCATTTTTTTCTTTTGTCCAAAAGTAAGAACGATAGGGACCAGAATTTTTACCACGCTAGAGTTATTCTTCTGTTAGTTCCTACATCAGCTCTATTATTAAGAGATCGCTGTCCCAATATGCCCGTCTTTAATTATAGACAGTCAAAGACGGGCATAGTGTATTAGACATATCATGTCCGTCAGTGATTGTCTACTTAAAGGATACATTAACTCGTTAAAAGGGGAAACATATCATTTCGATTCTACGTCGTAAAATTCAATAAAACAATAATTTTTCAAAATACCTGATAGCATGTCATCGATTCTCCAATTAAGATATTAAAATATTTGTATTAAATACCGAATAACCGGACTATTGCGAGAATTCGAGTTTTCGAATCTCTAGTCACTTATACGTTTCGCGCCATGGGACAATTTTGATGTCGGCCCTTATTATATAATTTTAAAATATCTTATGCTTTTTGTACATTTTTTGGATAATGTTGTGGGGTGTAGTTTTGTCGGGTGTAGTTGCCACTTTTTGGATAGTATAGGAGGAGAAAGATTTTAAATATGCTTTATGTGATATATTTAAAATATTAGAGTATATTTATTTTTTCCACATGCAAATACTGCCTGTGTTATGTTTTGCGTCGTGTATATGTGTGTTGCTTCTACTTGTATGTTGTGTTTTCATTATAAAATCTGCATCATTTGTCATTTCCACTCAATAATCAACTATTCACTTGAGCTTGTGAGTGCAGGAAGGAAATGAATTAATCAGACACATGAATTAACAACGAGGCGGACTATTGATTAAGTAATGCAATAAGTCTGCGTATGAGAGGATTAGAGCGTGTGCACTAATAATAGAGATAACAATGATAATACTCTTATGTAGAGAACTGTTACGTGCTTCATTGTAGTTTCTGCCTGATTACATTCGTACATGCCTTATTTTGTAAGTGAGCGTAATTCTGGCTTAAAGACGCATCATCTGTTTTATGTTGGTTATTTTCTAAATTAAGATTTAACTTGCACGAAATACAGCTGGACTACTGATCTTAAATCATCTTTCTCGCATAATGAAGATACGTCAAGTCTACCAATAATTAACTAATGACAATAAAATATCAATTATAAATAGAAGAAAAATTATCACTATTATTATTATTATTATTATTATTATTATTATTATTATTATTATTATTATTATTATTATTATTATTATTATTATTATTTTAGAATAAATGTTTTTTGAATGACTCAATGAGCTTAGCTATTTACTTTTCATACTCTGACGTTCTACTGATAATTCAGGCCAAAAAAAAAAAAGGTTTCAAAAACCTTTTTAAATCTTGATAGCTGATTTTTATAGATTTTTGGATGTTGAATCCGCATCTGAATTCTATTTATTTCCATCACCCACAGTTTAGTCACAATTTGATCTATTAATATATGGGAAATGTGCTATATATGCAATAAAAATGAAAAATAAACGACTTTTAAAATACTAACAGAAATTTATTTAAACATAGAAGATGATTTTATATTCTTAACATTACATTCTACAAAGGATTTACGTGACCATTGACGTATATTTTCATTGTCTCTTTTCTTTAAAGCCCCTGATATAGCTTTTTCTCCCAAAACGCCATTTGCGGAATCGGTGAAGTAACCAAAAGTAATCTCTCATCATGTTGTAGCCTCAGCGTCCCTGAAAAAGTTTTTTCATCTCTTTCAGTTCTTGATGAAAACGCTCACATTGTTCTTCACTTACATCACCTAAATTGTCCGGAAATAATTGTAAATTATTGTTTAAAATATGAACCTTGAGACTTATTAAACATCTCAATTTCTTGAAAGCATCCAGCGTATTGTCAACTATTACTTTATAGTCTACGTCTTTTTTGTTCCCTAGAACTTATTTACATGTGTTTAAATTCAATCTACTCTTTTTTTGTTTACTGTCATATGTTGTTAAAATTGAGGATCCAACATCATTTTTCTATTATCAAGCCCAAAGATATCTTCTTTTAATTTTGCTTCAGACAATTGCGGAAACGTTTCACTAAGGTATTTGGAACACTGCTCATCTTTAGGTAAGGTTTTCACGAATTATTTCATGAGGCCTAATTTTATGTGCAATCGAGGCAGAAGTTTGTGTTTATCTACCAGATGTTCCCGTAGAATGTTCTTTTCACTTGGCTTTAAAGATTTTCTTACAAGCCAATTCTTTATAAACAAATGCTGATCTCGTGACCTATAATCGCATTCACATTGGAAACAAAGGAATTTATCAAAATTACTTTGCTTGCCAAGAAGCTTGGATGTTATTTTTAAGTCACCACATATCATCCGTCCATGAGCGGAGTAGTTTATTTTCTCTAAAGCTACACTGAGGTTTTCTAGCTTCCCTTCATGTGTACAGAAGGGCAACACGTAATGATGAGTAGGTGTTTTTGTTTTGTGATACAACTGTTTTTAAACTAGTTTTAGAAGAATCGATAAACAGCTTCTATTCTTCTTTTTTGTATTGAATTCGCAACTAATTCGCCATACCGGCAATATTCGAGCAATATACTAAATCCTGTTCTTGTTTGAAAAAATGAGGAAATTGCTGATCTCTTCTCATGTACACATGAATTAAAGTTCCAGCTGCTAGTAAGCTCTTTTCCTTTGTGTCTGGAAACAAGCAGTTCAGATTTCTCGTTTGTTAAGCCTAAATATCCTACCAAATCATTTACCTCAGCTTGAGTAACTAACGGACGTTCCTTACTGTTTACGGGACACAAACTTTTTGTCAGCTTGTTCATCTTTATTATAGGGATATTAATCACTTATTTATTATCTAGATTAACAGTTGCAATAGCCACTGATGGTTCAGGTACAGGCAGAGCCGGAATGTGGCCAGTTGACCGAATTGCAGATGGTAGGTTAGGGTACTGAATTACTTCTTTGTTTTTTTGAGCCGTAACTAGTAACATCAATACAACAAAAGTAGCAATCATCTGAATTATTCCTTGGCTCCCTCCATACTAATGGAACGGGCTAAAGGATGCTTTTTCTTTTCTGACTTTTTTATTAGGTTCTCTCCACAAATATAACATACTTTATGTGGCACCCAAGATTCGTCCTGATCACCAAGTTTAATCCCAAAATATGAAAAATACACATTTCTAACAAAGTCTGCAATGTTCCGTTGGTGTTCTTTAATCACACATATAATAAAAACTGTCAGAAATGTTCTTACAACCATGACTAGTCATGAAATAACAATAACTGATAAACTGGTATGTTATCTTGATAGCAACAATGTAAACATGTGCGCCTCCAATAAAGCAAACACGGTACTGTAAAATATTTTACCAAAGAGTATACTACCCTCACTGCCGTCCGAATAATTTCTCTTTCTAACTTCCCGCGTCTCATACATTTCTACTCAGAACTGCATTTGCCTAGCTTCATAGAGAAAATGTTAAAACGTGAGCAAATGGTGGGTGATGCGACATTTTTAATGTTATTTTTGGAATCCGCGTACTTGAAATAAGAATTACAAATACAAATACAAAAGGATTTTCGGTCGTTGCCCCTTGTGATCACTACGAACGTGTCATTTCATCTGCCAACTTCTGCTTTTCTGGAGAACCCCATCATCAAAATTAAAATTGTCCGAATTATGCGTTTTATGTCTCCGCTCTGGAATGACAGGTTCTTTGCTTGGTAACTTAATGGTGTTTCGAGAGAAGTGGAGAAATGCACATTCTTATCAGAGGTTTCTTTATACAACGTTACTCCCCTACAGAGTAAAATAGCGGAGTGCTCATCGACACCTCTTTAGAATCGGCAATGGTTTCTCCGAAGCGCTGTAATCCGCGTAAATGCTTTGTCGCTCAGCCGCACAAATTGAATCGCTAACTAAACGGAGGCTCCGCGTGGGGGGAGTTGAGGGGGAGCGGGAGGAAATTTACTGTCAGCAATCGCCGCTGGGGCAACGCGACGAGCGCGGCGTGCAGGCGGAGTCCGGGCGAGGGGGGGGGGCGCGTCGGAGAAGACGGAAGCGCGACCCGGTGGGTGAGGAGGCGGCGTCGGGGGCGCGTTCGAGGCGGCAGAAGAGGCCATGAAAACGCATCAGCCAGGGCGTGAGGTGGGATGGGCAGGTCAGATAGTTGGCAGCAGGAATAGCAGCAATAAGCAGAAGCTGGGCTGCAGGAGAAGGGTGGCAGGTGGTGCAGGAATGAAAGCGGCGCGAATTGGGTGCGGTGATTGGGGGCGGTGATTCGGGGCGGGGATTGGGGGCGGGGATTGGGGGCGGGGATTGGGGGCGGGGATTGGGGGCGGGGATTGGGGGCGGGGATTGGGGGCGGGGATTGGGGGCGGGGATTGGGGGCGGGGATTGGGGGCGGGGATTGGGGGCGGGGATTGGGGGCGGGGATTGGGGGCGGGGATTGGGGGCGGGGATTGGGGGCGGGGATTGGGGGCGGGGATTGGGGGCGGGGATTGGGGGCGGGGATTGGGGGCGGGGATTGGGGGCGGGGATTGGGGGCGGGGAAATTGGGGGCAGGGATTGGGAGCGGGGACGGGATTGGGAAATTGGAGGCGGTGATTAGGGTGGGGTTTCAAGGTGAGGATTCTGTGCGAGAATGAGGGGTAAGGAAAAGGGCTTGTGGTGGGGGCGGTGCTGTGTCGGCGAGGGTTCGGAAGCGCGTGCTTTGGGGGAGGGGATGCATGGGTGATAGATGTGGGGGGATATGAGGGCGGGGAGGTAGAGGTGCAGGTGTCGAGAAGACGGAGGGCGGGGCAGCGGCGGCGGGGCGGTAGAGGCTGTGTGGGGAGAGAAGGGCCAACTCGCGCGGGGGACGGGAGTGACGGCGGCGGCGGGGGGCATTCGCTAATGCCCGCGGGGGCGGCGTCGGAAGCCGCGAGGGGGCGGAGTGGGGGAGGCAACAACGAGGTGCCGGTTTTTTAACGCGCGCTCCCGCCTGCTGCCGGCTGCGGCGCGCCCGTCGGCCGCCAGATAGAGCTGGCGAGCGGCGGTGGGGGTGGTTACGAGGGAGCCACGGGCAGCGGGGACGAGGTGGCCCCGGGAGATAAGCGGTTGAAGCGCAGACCGGTGGAAATGCGTCGGTGGCCGCCAGGAGGAAGTCTCGGATGTTGCAGGCATTCATAAGAATTCACATTTGTTCTTTCAAAACAAGTATGTTGCCAATTGTTTAAAGTCTTTTCACTGAAAGCACGGTAGAGTTGTACGATGTTCCACTGTTATGTTTTCTGGAGTTTTTTCTTTTCAAGTAATGAATAGATCATTGTAAATTAAGGTTACCAATTTTTTTCGGAAATTTGCGGATGCTATTTAACTTGTGAAGAACGAATATGAGTCATAATTTACGTTTTGAAGATGTTTTAAAGTACCATTTTGTAAATAACAACATTCTGTTTATAAAACTCCTATTCCAACGGAAATCAAATTGTAACTCTGAATTAATTTAAAAAATGCTAAAATCTTACTATATAGAAGTAATAATTAGGATTTGTCTAATAATTCTACACATCATAAATGTATATGTGGGGACATTAAATGAAAATCAATGACAGGATGTTCAGAGGAGGCCAGTTTTTTCGGTCGCGTTTGTGTAAATCAGGGGACTCTCCCCGGAAAAAAATGCGACTGATAATCTGATCGCTGCAGTTGTTTGAAAAGAGAATTCGTGCTTTACATTCAGTACAAGAGAGAATAGTATTTTTTAAACACATTGGAATAATAAGAAACACCATAAATATATCCACTCGAACATTTTTTATTAAAAGTAAAGAAGTGGTGCGTAACTCGGAAATGGATACGAGGTCATCTCTTTAAGAAATTTCCATTTCTCCGCTCCCGAACCACGATGTTGGACCAAGTAGTTTTAATGCCGGTTTTCCAGGCCCCTCCTCTGCTTATGAAGGGCCATGTAGGGAGGGCCAAGGGATGGGCGAGAGGAAGGGCGAGCGCGGCCGGACGCAGGTGGGGAAGGGAGAGGGGCGAGGGCGCAGGGCGGATTACTTGGCCCCGTGACGTCAGCTGGGCCGAGGGCTGATACAAAAATCCATGCGCGCGTATCCGCCGGCCTCCCTCCCAGGGGGGTAATACCAACTGCGACTGAGAAATGGGGCTCATAAAAACTTACGCCGCATTTTAAAACTTTCGCTTTGCCCGTGCGGTAGGGTCGGTCCCTTTGCTTTGCCGCGTTTGCCACGACGGGAATTGCTTGCAGTGGTTTCGAACCGATTACTTTCCCTACTTGGACGTGATGTGAAGGAACAGTTTCCACTAGGTGTATCTCATTTTATCCACTTTTGTTATCTTGGTCAAGCTTTAAAAATATGAGATCAGTTTCGTAAGTATATTTAAACGGGAGTGTTCTTATAATCTACGGCCTCGCAACTAACATCAACATTAGTCTGCCACATTTTGCATGAAGAATAATGAAATTTAAACACAATTATACAATATTGGAATTTTTATTAAAATGATAAATCATATGCATATCGTAATGTCATACGATACATACTTCATAAATAACTATTTTATCATTAGATTAGAGAAATTGTTGATGAAAATTTTTTGTTCGGTGTTTTTTGTCTTTCTTGTGTGTGCGTATTGGATGATATGGAGAGTTGTGCTGACCTTCTGCGCCTGGTACTTACAACATCGATTATCTATTGACAAAATTACGAGAAGTTAGCTGGAATGTCAGCTCTAACAAAGTTGAATAAGAAAAATAGCTTATTTCAGATGACAAAATGTTTTATCAAATAGTTTAGCATTGAGTTGTTTTTCTTGCTACCTCATCATTGTATACTGTGACATTCATTCCCGATTACATATCCAGAGACAAAAAACACATAAATTGTTTCTTACTAATTAATAGATACTCAAAAAACTATTCACATGTACATTTACATTAAATAAAATTTTGTCGAGCAATATGCGTTACTTTAATAGGAATATACTATGAACTTGTATATTTAAAGTGGATTGTATATTTAAAGTTGTTGAGATTTAAAAACTACATTTGTATTTTCTGAAAATTTTCAGATTTCAGAGAGTGTTCTCGGAAGGCTGCCTTTTGAATGTCCATTTCATTACCTCTGGGTATCAGAAGCGTTCTATTGCTATAATCTCCTCTTTAGAGAATCAATTTGAGTAGTTCCCAAAAGATAGCAGCATTTTCGGAAATCTGTGACGTTATCTAATCTGATATCAACCGTTGGTATTCAAACGCGAAGCGAGGCGCTATTGTGTCTCAAGGAATAGTTCCACAGTCGATGTTTCATCTAGTACTACTTGCGCAACTTTTCTTGAATGATAGATTGAAGAAATGCGGGCGGAGTGGGGGTATTAGGTACAAAGTCAGCCACTAGAGTATTTACAATAATGACAACCTCTGGAAAGTCCAACCTGCTACGTGAGCGGCGAGGCCATCGATCTGGGTAGGCAACAGCAGGGAAACTAGATAGGCGTTTTAGGTACCTCACTTGAAGGACCTGGACCTGCCTCAGACATTTCTTTAGATAATGGTAATAAAGCTGAACAGAAGTTCTCGACTATGAAAGCAACTAGCTCTGATTAGCTTCTGTTTCGCGACAACCAAGTTTTAATGCTTGGAATATTGTCATCAGTGCTCGCCTTCAACTGCCTTCTTTTGCCTTCAACTGTTTATTGTTCATGGGAGGGGGAAGCAAGGTCATCGTTCAAGAAAAGTTGCGCGAGTAGTACATTAGCAGGTATTATTTATTTTTTTACTTGTTTATATAGGTTGTAAGAACAATAGGTGACTGTAAATGAAAGCCTGCACTTTAGCAAATATCTTCGTATATTTATCTGTCGTCGGTAGAGGGAACGGTATCTTGACGACCCGATGTAAAACCAAGGTAAGCTTGTGACTGTAGACAAAATGTATGTTCTGTCGATGGGAATATTTCTCAGATATCCGATTTAGGTGAAGGTAATGAGTACCAACATGGAAGCCGTATTCTAAAAACTCGCGACGCTTCGGACTCGTTTATCTTTGATAAAGATTTTTTTTCTAACGTACATTCGATTTTCAACAGTACTTTTTTCTGGATGGAATACTGAAACTAGATATTGAATTTTTTTATTTTGAAGAAACTGAAGATGAAAATGAATAGCAAGAAGTAACTGTTCAAAAAGTAACTGAGAAATAATGCGCTGATGTCACTGACGGAAGCCCCTTCATTCTATCGTGTGCAACTGCAGTTCAGGCGACTCGTGAATGCTTTCGGGAACAACACTTGTCTGACAAACAATTGTATGCAATAGGTGAAAGGGACTTTCATGAGTCACAGCAAGACTTCTTTGAGCTTGCGATTTTGAAGTATACGACCTTCCAAAACCAGTTGATTACTTTTCAAAATATACATTCTCCTATCTCCGACAGCATGATTTAAGTGGCGGCTGAAGAGACCAACCCTTATGGTGTGAGATATAACGTTGCCAACATTTCACCCACTAACATAGAAACATTGAATACCTTCTTCGGAATATACATTGCAATGAGGAACCTTGAATTCCCCAGGGTAAGAATATACTGAGAGTGTCTGTTTTCTATATCTTTTATTTCTGAACACACGAACGTCAACAAATTTTTCAAACTGAGAAACAATTTTTATTTAAAAATGAAAACTCCTTCGATGCAGGAAAGTGATTGTGAAAAACCTGTAGAATGGGGTATTAACATGTTTCTTTGAGTAGTTCCTCAGGTTCAATATATGACTATTATTTATCGATGAACGATATCTGTATTTGACATAAAATATGTCAATTATGATTAGTGTCCTCAAGTTACAGTGCAGCTTCGTGAATGTGTACACCGAACAGCGAGGGCTCTGTTTTGTTAAGTACTTTAGTTCTTAGTGACTGTTTAAATGACTGAAAAATAGTGATTAATATGATCAAAGAATTATAAGGGTTGACTGATATATGAATCCTCGCTTCTGACAAAACCGTAAAAAATGGGAAAATGCTTAGAAAAATGGAAGAGGTTCTATGGAAAATGTCAATTTTAGAACAATAGGCTTTGTACTTACTAAATACATAGACAACTCGAGTGTATTTGGGCTCCAATTTCGAAGGCACCGGCGACAAAACAACTGCGTTTACAAAAAAAGAAAACATTAATAGAGGTGCTACGCCCTGTAGTATCCACATTGCACCGATACAACATTTAATGATGCATAGGTTTATTTGTAGTTTTAAACAACTGCTCTTAAACTAGTTTTTGATAAATCGATAAACAGCTTCTATTCTTCTTTTCTCTATTGAATTCCGAAGTAATTTGCCATATCGGCAATATTCGAGCAATATGCTAAATCCTGTTCTTGTTGGCAAAAATGAGAAAATTGCTGATCTCTTCTCCTGAACACATGAATTGAAGTTCCAACTGCTAAAAAGTTATTTTCCTTGAATCTGGGGACAAGCAGTTAATCTTTCTCCATTGTTAAGCCCAGATCTCCGACCAAATCATTTACCTCCGTTTGAGTAACCAACTGAGGTTCTACACTGTTTGAGGAACACTGAAACTCTTTGTGAGCTTGTTCATCTTTATCATAGGAAGATTCATCACTTAACATATTATCTAGATTAACAGTTTCAACAGCCACTGGCGGTTCAGGTGCAGACAGATCCGGACTACGGCGTATTGGTTGAATTGCATGGTAGGTTAGGGTAATGAATTACTTTGTTGTGTTGTAACCAGTAATATCAATGCATCAAAAGTAGCAATCATCTGAATGATTTCTTGGCTCTCTCCACACTATTGGAATGGGAAATCTAAAGGATGCCATTTTGACCATTTTGTAAGAACCTCTACACAAATATAACATACTTTATGTGGCGAGCATGATTTGTCCTGTTCAAGTTTAATTCCAAAATATGAAAGGTACACATTTCTAACAGTCTGTTATGTTTCGTTAGGGTTTTTTAATCACAAAGTCGCCACAAATATAACAACTGCGAGGACCATTATTACAACCATGACTAGCAATGATTGAACACTTACTGCTAAACTAGTAACTTATCTTGATAGCAACAATGTAAACACGTGCGCCTCCAATAAAACGCGGTACTGCTTGTCAAATATTTTACCAGAGTATACTACATTATTTGTCGTCTTAATTCATTCACATTCTAATGTCCTGCAACTCATACATTTCTAGATACTTAGAGCTGCATTTACCTATACAGAGAAAATGTTAAAATGTGAACAAATGGATGGTACGGCGTTTTTAATGTTAGTTTTGGGCTCAGCACACTTAAAATGATAAGAGTTAGGTTACCTACAAGAATGTTTTGGTCGTTGGCCTGTGTTTTTTGAATTCAAGTAAAAAGTAAAAAATGAAGTTATTCATGTACTAAAGATTAGTTTTCCAGTATCGTTTTCATAATTTGTTTTTGAATGTCGTTCTATTAGAGTGCGCACTGCTGCAATTTTTTTGTTCAAAGTGTCACAGTGTTTTCGTGTCACGGTACTTTCGTGTGTGTGATTGATGATAGGGGAATTGTGATGACCGTATGCGCCAGGCATGTCTAATTTACAACACCGACTCCCTTTTGAGAGAATTACGACATGTGGGACGTACTGGAATTTATGAACACAGACAACTGTTTCTGAGAGAAAATGTTTACATATATTTACACAAAACACAAGAAGTTAAATTTACAAACAATCAAAAAAATTTCCGGCAACGCTTTTTTTTCCTTTAGCCGCGAAAACCCCGCGACCGTCCCTAGGCCTACGTCCCTAGTCCCTCGTTCGTGAGCTGTCTGCCTAGTGGAGCGAGTATTGATACACTCGTATGTAGTATTGACAGATGAGTCAATAATAATTGTCTGCGTCTAACACAGTTGTAGACTGCTGTCTGAGTTCGTAAGTGAGTTGCATTTGGCGTGCGTCAGTTCAGCTAGTAGTGAGCAACAGTAGTGAGGTTGTAGTAATTTGAGTATTGAACAAAAACGTCAGTTTTTCACATTGTAGTCTTAGCAATTGTCCGAGTCTCGACTAGTGAATAGTGAGTAGTAGTTTCTCAGTTGTGTCGTTGACTATTGCATTGTCGTTGAATAAAGAATAGTAATCACGTGGCAGCGAAGCTGCTGTATTTATTATTTTGGGGTGCCATTGAATCCGTGGAAGGGGAGTCACGTAACATTGACCGCGAACCTATGTTGGGGCGGTGAGAAGCGAAGTGCCCGCGATCGGCTTCCTATTTGTTGAATGCGTCTTCGGGCCTGGAGAGAGGAGCGTCACGTGACATTGACGCGATCGTGAGATGCGATGGCTGCATGTCATTTGTAATACTAGAAGTGCTAGAAGAAAGAAGAGAAGAGAAATATGGCCAGAATTCCACTCAACAGATGCCATGATGGAAAGAAAATGAACGGAAACAAATCAGGAATTGAGACACGCGATCACAAGACTGGCGACTCATGGGTTTTATCACAAAATCTGCGCAACCTCACATCATCACGAAGTGAAAGAAGACTACATATACTCCCTGTGTGGTGAACAGTGTGAACGATATCATATTCAAAGATGCAAGAAAAGAACTAAAACAGTGAAAAAATATAGCAAAGAACTTTAATTTTTTTTCTTATGCACTTTCGTGCGCACTTCATTATTTATAATACTAGAAGTTCGGTTCTCATGGAAACCGCGGCATCCGGCGTGCCGGTTAAGAGAAGGCGGGGGCGACCACGCGGGCGCGCCCGCATTGCAGATGTGCAGTACTTACTTTGTCGGCGAGATGCTTTCAGTGGTGTATTGACGAGTCCCGATTTTGGGGAAATGTTTGTATACATTTGGCGGACGGTGGCAGGTAGTGAGGGGCTGTAAAGGCCGACCGCGCGCCGGGGTAAAGGTGCTCAGCCTTTTGATAATTAGTTGCTTGGTTAGTGATTCCGGGCGCTTCAACACCTTAGGTCATTGGTCCCGTAAGTGTAGTGCATGTTTTCCCCGTGAGATGGCGGTGATCTTCCCCCGGAGGATGGCGAGATCCGGCGCCGACCTACCGTCGGCTAGTGGGGTTTCCCCCTAACCGGGACTCTCCCACCAGCGGGGCACCGCTCCAGCCGGGACAAGCTCTAAGCTCCCGACCGGTCTCCCGCAATATGTGCCTTTTGCTAATGACACCTCACTGTAGCCGAGGTGTCACTTAGCGGCGGACAAAGTCCAAAGGAGGAGTTTGTTTTGGAAGCACGTGCTTTGACGGAGCTGAGAGAAGAGGCTCGCGCGAAGACACTCTGTGAACATGACTTTATTGCCCATTTGTATCGTGTGCTTTCAGTACGCAGTTACGTGCTGGAAAGCTGTGGGAGTGTAGCCGCGGGAGGATCTCTGTGGGTGGCGCCGAAAGAATGTCTGAAGGCAGGTTGGCGCACAGGGAGGAAGCTATTAGAGACCGCGGTCTAGAAGCGAACGTGATCGCGAGATTGAACAAAACGTTTAATAAGAAATTTGTTATTTCGGATGACAAAGTTTTTTATCAATACATTAGCATTTAATTGTTTTTTCTTGCTGCTTTTTTCATTCTATACTGCCTGATGATCCATTCCCGATTATACATTCGAACAAAGGCTCGTTTACAAGTTGTTTCTTGCAAATAGATGGTCACTAAATCGAGAATAACATCATATTAAACAGAAAAAAAATTGTTCATATTTCCCTCAATATTAATGAAAATGTTTCTTGAGCAAGTTGCAAAATTTAATAGGTATTTACTACGAGGTTTTACTCTTAAAAGTGTTTGTTATTGAGATTTGAAATACTACTTTATTTTCATATTTTTTCTGTAGAGTATAAAATTCAACTCCAAAATGATTTGTTTATTAATTTTATAACGGAATAAGGATACGTTATCTCGATTCAATGATATGATAAATATTTTCTTCTCTTATAGGTCTATTCAATTCCATTCAGAATACGGATAAATATGAAAATCCCGGTTTTCTGCTATCAGAGAGAGAACGTAAACACATCCTTGTTCGCAATATGTGTTCGAAGTTCGTAAACATCCGAATTCAATCATTACTTTCGAATATGGCTCAATCAACTGATCAACAAAGTTCTTGGTTAATAAATTTCATACGAGAGGCTTTTGAAGGGGTATAAAAATGCTTGAATATAAAAGTCATACATTGCAGCGTTTTCATGATATGGATTTATTGCAGAGATACCCTATCATTTTATTTCGAAAGGAAAATAAAAACAATTTAGTATCATTTTACAAAATGGAATCAAGTTCTCAAAATATTTACACCCATTTTTACATCTCCCATGCACAGTATGTGTGTGCATTAAAATCGTAAAGCTTTGAACCGTACAAACGGCTTGCCATAGAGCATGGAGGTACAGCGCGGACTCGTTGTGGCCGGTTGTAAGCTGTAAACCCCCTCCCAGAGTGTGACCATACGTATCACGAGCTGAAGCGGTGCTCCTCCTGAGACCTAAATCCTCAACGGCGGTGATAAAATGACCTTCCTCTAGGCGGGGGACTCGCGCCGCTGGCAACATCGCCACCTCTCCAAACTTTTTAAGTCGCCATGAAGGTTTCATGAAGTGTTTTATGCCCTCACCAAGCTCCTGATGGCGGTTGGATGATGACTCGACCGCAAGACACCCACCCGCCCACTGCCCACCCTCAAAGGTATTTCGCCATTCCTGGGTGGCTCTGTGAAATAGGCAGCTTTAACGTTCCATTTGTAGTTTAATATGATGGCATTATTAGCAAGAAGAAGGTGTCGTTTTCATGAGTTTGGGAGTGATATAATATGGATTTAACGTTGTTCAGAAAGTTTCTGTGGACATAATACGGTACATTTGAAAATGGGCATAACTAATTTCGCCCCTATAATAATATTAAAGCGCCAAATGGCGTTGTTTTATATTTCATTTGGTGTTAATGATATCTACGAATAGATCCTTACTAGATGGGAATAATGAAGTACGGATATTCAGGGGGAAGTGCTGTACCCTTTATTACATGCCTACGTGCGTTTAGTTAAAGTTTAATCTGGCGAGGAACATTGTTACCTTTATTTGATACTCCTTTCTCATCAGTATTGTTGAGTTACAATGAAAAGCAAACATGGGCACATGACGTGCATTACTCGATTGAAAGGATACGATTCAATTTTATCTAATTGGTTTTTGCCTCACTTGGTTACTGATATGAAAGTGTTAGAAATTTTATTATTTTTTTCTTGCAATAATTTTGATAAATGATTCGTAATTGACCAATTGAAATTTTACTTATGATTAAGTAAACGTAATTGTCTAAATATCTAAGATAAATAGGATGCTTAAACTATCTTTCTATAACAACTCTAAAAACATCGTTATAGTTTAAATATACGTATAAGGATCGAATGTTTCATCCCGGATATTTTACTTATACTTCTATTTTATGATGTTATTATTATTATTATTATTATTATTATTATTATTATTATTATCTTTTACATTATATTATCTATTTATTTTCCTTCATTCGAAAAACAAATTATCTTTTACTTGATTCCACTGCTTTTAGCTTTTACAGAACATATGCATTGTCTGAGAAAAAAATTATAGTACTTCTATTGGAATATTTGTTTAATTTCACTCAACTTATAAAGCAGTCTTTACAGATAGTCTCAAACGGTAAGAAGTACTGTACAAGATGTTGCAAGCATCGTGTCTTTCTAATAGATGTAAATTTTTCATTTTCCAAGAAGTATCATCATTATATTAGAAATTAAATTAAAATTTTGAATACAAGGAAATTTATAAAATAACAGTGTGCTCAGTTATTGAAAAACTGTTGCTTCAAAGATAAATCATAAGATATATTACATGAAAGAATCTGATGGTCTTTTGCGCACAATAAGATCTTACGAAAGACTACTATTGGAGTATATTTATATTCTGAGTATTTTCGCAACTTTCTATTCTCAAACTTTTCCAGAATTTACATTGTAGATATGTTGAGAAAATGAAGGGAAAATACATTAAAACTAAAGAGAAGAAATAGAAACGCCAGAGATCTGAAACGAACATTTTTGAAGACCATCAGACAACCGCAGATTGTTAGTATTGATAGAAGTTTATATCATTTCATTCCATTAAAAGACGTACAGGTACTTATCGGTGGATGTGACACAGAATGTTCGAAGAAAAATAGCATTACTCTCGTAACACTTTGCAGAAACGGAATAAAGAGTAAATGAAACAATGATGTAGACTTTATCCAAAGCCCAGTAGTTACCGTGATATGAAACACCCACTGATTACGTAACAGTATTTCTGCGCATCTAGGGAATATATAACGCTTAAATTCGGTTCATTGGAAATGTGATCAAATGTTACGTCGCTCCATCGAAACTAGAGCATCGGCCTTAATGTCAACCATTAACATTTAAAACTAATAACATAAACTAAATTAGCCAACAGCAAATATTATAGACCCATCATTCGCGCGAATTGCAAAAATAGTTTGATCGAGCGCCCAAGAGGGAGCAAACCGAGTATTGGCTGTCACCGAAACTGCGAGGAAAGTTGAGCCAAATTGGAGCTGTTAATGAGATTAAACCGGCAATCAAGTGTTGCGCAATCAACTACAGCGTAATAATGTTTCGCGGCAGAGTCGCCGGTGCGAGGAGTTCATTTAAGTATCCTCATTGGCAATTAACCTTGGCAGCGCCCCCCCCCCCACCGCTCTAATGATATGCCCAACAGCGTCTGCATTCGATTGCACCGCAATCATTATGACGCTCTCGATTGTGCGTTCTTTGGTTGTTTTTTGTGCGTAAAGCGCTGCCATTTATTTTCACTGGATGATTTTTCGATGGGTAGGGAGCGAAGGATTTAAACTAATTTTTTTTTACTGGGATAATGTGGAATAGCAGGGGAAATTTAATTTTTCTCTTGTATGCTAGTGTTCTTTGTCGTTTGAAACGGGAATTTATCTCTTTGTTGAGAGTGCGATTTTGAAACGTATTTTCCCAGGAAGATCTGAGCAAGACAGAAAAAATAGTTTGGTGCTTGTTAATTACTTTTAATGTCATTTTATTTATTACTGATGCATTTGAATCGAAAAAATGCTCAGTCGACAATCAAATTTAAAAATGGATTTGGAGATCAAGTGGTCAATTAATGGATCATATAAAATGTTGATTTGAAAGATAATTATACTTGTAAATAATAACTCCCACGAAGTTATTTTTAAAATGTTAATATCCAGGAATATGCTGACCTGGATGACCGAGGTGGCTAAGAGCGAGTACCGACTCAGCGCTTCGGTCCGAAGGGTCGCAGGTTCGAGTCCCGCCTTGGGCATGGCTGTTTGTCCCTTGAGTTTGTGTGTGTGTGTGTGTTGTCGCGGAGGGCCTCGCGTTCTGCTGACCCCCAGATCAGAGGAGCCCGCAAGTGTGTTGGTGCCTAGTGTATGGTCGAATATGCGTCCCATCGGGGCGTAAAGGGTAACTGGCTGTCGGTTGGATAAAAGCCCTAGATTAAAAAAAAATATCCAGGAATATCCAGATTACCAATAAGTGCATTGTAGCCTCTCCAAGATGTTATTAAAGTTTTCAGTGGCCGACCTCGATACCCGAGATCACTAAGGCTGAAGAACCGTAGCTTCCTCGACTTGAAGGATCGCGGATTTAAATTCCGTATGTTTGTCTGTTCATGTTGTCCTTATGGCCCCTTACAGTTACCTCAATGTGTCGTTCCCTTACAGTTACCCTACAGTGGTCGCTATATGATCATGTACTAAAATCTACTTAAAAAAAATAAAAAGTTTTCCGAGAGTGGTCAAGTTTTGAATGTTTCTTGTACATGTATATCTGAATTAAATGTTTTTATTAGAAGTATTATATGAAATCTTATTTGAAGAAAATTAGTGAAGTTTTATGGATATGTTTTTATCCGAATATAAAAGTTCTCAATGTTCCCCATTGCGAAATGATGTAGGGCTACGCAGAGGGAAAAGAGGTGTGAAGTACTCCTAGGAAGGGGTAGGGAATCAATAGAGGAACATTCTAGCATATTTGAGATTTTTTATTTTTGAAGGTTATCTTATTTCATGATCTGTAGCAACAAATTAGTGGCAGTACAAAACCATAAATAATGATTTTCCAAACATTCTCACGCACAGTGCTCAAGTACAAAAAATGAAATTGTCTCGTGTAATTGCTATAAATTAAATATTTTGACAAAACTATGTAGAAGAATACTGCAACAAAACAGTGCAGTAACAACAAATACTTGCCTTTTTCAGTAACAATTGACTCTTATATTGTTTTTGGATATTTTTGAAGTTCTCGGGTATCTAACCACACCATATACACCTCTTACATGGTCGGTGGCTACACAGATCAATTTATGAGATTATAAGAAATTATAAATATTTAGAGAATGATCTCCTTGTAGAATGAAAAGTGAGGAATGAAGGCAAAATAATAGTATTAAAATTGTAAGTATAAATAATAGCGGAAGAATTATATAATATAGAATCTGCCACACGGATTAAAAATGTCTGTAAACAAGAATATTTCGATCATGTAAATGACGGGTGAAAACTAAACAATAGCACAGGACACCTGAAATGTCACGAAGTTTCGCAATGAACTATTTCAATTTTTGTAACATATTCTGAAATATAATCAATATATTTCTAATCAATCTAATCTAAGTCGGCCCGGTGGCCGAGATTGCTAAAGCAGTAGTGTTGTAGTGAACTCGGACCGAAGGGTCACGGGTTTGAGTCCGGCCTCGGGCATGGTTGTATTTGTGTTCGTCCTTTCACCCCTTATCATCACCATTTCGTTTCATCTTCATAATTACCATACCGTTAACCCCAATAGTGGTCGCTGACCTAGAAGTTGATGCGACCTTAAATAACCCATTAAAAAATTCTAATGTAAATAAACTAATCAATAGAAATATAATCAATACTTACTAAACACTCAAGGTCGAGGAATCTTAAATACTTGATATATCCTTTTACTTTCTTGCTGCCACTTATGCTGAAGAGAGAGAGCTGTGCAATGCTGCGCGAAAAAACCGCGAATTTTTGGCAGAAAAATTTATTACTGAGCCCTGGTAACGAAAAAGTAGATAAATATAGTTGCTAAAATTAGAAAAAAATCTCTAACACGTGGTGTAGCCAGAATCAATGTTTTTTGGATCTTTAATTCCGAAAAATCGAATGGCGGCAAAAGTCTATCCGTCCGTCCGTCTGGTGGTCTGTGAACAATGCTAGTGACTAAACCGTTCAGCGGATTTTCTCCAAAATTGATCTTCTTCAATCAATCTGGCTGAGGTCGCGGCCCCTTGTATTGGAAACCGATATTTTGATTCTAGGGGCTACTTTACGTGACGCCACTGACACATTTTTAAAATGTTCAAACAAATGGCTCCATCGTTTTTGATTAAATTTTGTAATTGGATGGGGTAAAGAACGTTTGAGAGAATAGTACATATCTCATGTTCGATGAAAACCCTATTTTTTCGAAAATTGCAAAATTTCAAATTTATTTCGGCGTTCTCCTACAACTACAATTATGAAGATATAGGTTTGTCCATAATGAAATCAGTTCCTTAAAGATCGATTTTGAAATAATGTCATTTACAATTTTTCGAAAATTTGAGTACTTTTCGCGTAATTTTGCGTGAAAATACAGGTATGTGCTTTTCAAATAGTCTTAGCAGCACTATTTGCTATTGGAGCACCACCGCTACAAACAAGCCTACTGGATGTAAATAGAGAACGGTTTGATGGTTGGTTAGTGATTCCAGGCTGTCAACAGCTTAGGTCATTAGTCCCCAAAGCGTAGTGTATGTCTTTTCCTCGGGAGATGGCAGTGATCTTCCCCGGCTGGATGGCAAGATCCGGCGCCGACCTACCGTCGGCTAGTGGGGTTTCCCCCTAACGAGGACTCTCCCCCACCAGCGGGCCACCGCCCCAGCCGGGACAAGCTCTAAGTTCCCGACCGGTCTCCCGGAATATGTGGTAATGTAGAGAACGGAGGATAGCTCGGTGGTGAGTGGAGATGCAGGTTGTGGCTGCAGGGCAGCACCTGCGGGCGTGCTGCGTGCCAGACGCAGGAATCCCACGCCCCCCTCCCCCCCGGGGCCGAGACGGAGGCCCGCCCGTGACCCGCCGCCCCGCCAGCGCCGCCATGTCATCCCCGCGCGGCCCCGCGCCCGGATTAACTTCCAAAATTGGACAATAGAACGCGCATTCTATGTAAATGCGGCTAATTGAAATGCCGTTACGAGGCCGCGCCGAGCCGAGCCGCGCCGCGCCGGCCCATTCCGCCCCCGCCGCCGCCCGAGGGAGCCAACCGGCGCGCAATCTGGCGCCGCGCCCCTGCACTGCCGCCGCCGCCGCCGCCGCCGCCACCGCCGCCACCTTCGCCTCCGCCTCCGCCACCTCCGCCTCCGCCACCACCTTCACCTCCACCTCCTCCTTCTCCTCCTCCTCCACTCCGCCTTCGCCTTCGCCTTCGCCTCCTCCTCCTCCTCCTCCTCCTCCTCTTCCTCCTCCTCTTCTTCCTCCTCCTCCTCCTCCCCTCCTCCTTCGCCGCCGTCGCCGCCACCACCTCCGCGGGGCTTGTTCCTCCACGCGGGGCCGCACCATTAGCCTTCACACGGAACGCATGAGTGGAAACTCGCAGGTTCCGTCGAATTCTTGTATGTCTGTCTCGCGGGAAGGTCTGCATATGTCAACCTTTGCCATTTGCTGGCAGCTCTTTTCGTGACTGTCTTCATGTTTTTCTTTTGGAGGGGAGTATTTAAGGTCAAATCAACATCTAGGTCATTAACGACTACTATTGGAGTTAACGGTATGGGCACGGAACGCACGTGAGGGACCCCGCAGGATTGCTCGAATATGTCTACCTCGCGGGAAGGTCTACATGTCAACCTCTGCCAGTTGCTGGCTTTATCTCAGCCCTTTTCGTGACTGTTTTCTTGTTTTTTTTTGGAGGGGAGTATTTAAGGTCACATCAATATCTACGTCATTAGGGACTACTATTGGAATTAACGGTATGGTAACTATGTAGATGAAACGATGTGGTGATGATAAGAGGTGAAAGGACGAACACAAATACAACCATACCCGAGGCGGGACTCAAAACCCTGGACCCTTCGGTCCGAGATCGCTACGACACTACAACCTTAGCGATCTCCTCTTTCTTTGTTTCCATCTTTCTGTGCGTTTCCGTAATTCTGTGTGTTATCGCCCTTCTGTGTGTTTCCGCCCTTTATCTCTTCTATTCGTGTTGACTACATAATCTTCGTCTCATCTTCGTTATGATAGTTCTATCTCCATTCTTTTTCTCTGGTCTTCTGTTCGCATTCGTCCTCATGATTAAGATTTTCTTTTGGAATTGATTTTCCTGATTCTCGACCTGATGATTTCCTGATGATCGTATTTATGTATTTCTGAATTGGTTCCTGCCTCCAATTTTGCTCTATGCCTACATGTTTTTCCTTCTGACTGATTATTTATGTCGCTCTTACTTCGTAAGAAGAGAATATTAAGAAATATTATCTTCTTACCGGAAAACACAAAATTTTGCCAGAAAAAAACTCTTCTTGCCGGTCACTGGTAACAAAAAGACGGTAAATCCCATTGCTTTATACGGAATAAATTACTTCCTCTAACACGTGGTGTAGTCAGAATCCATTTTTTGTGGGTCATTGATACGAAACATCGATTGATGGCAAAATTCTGTCTGTCGGTCCGTCAGTGGTCAACGCTCAAATTGTTAAGCAGATTTTCTTAAAAACTGATATTCTTTAATCGATCTGAATGAACTCAAAGTTTTGGGAGTTTCAAAAGGATATTTTGATTTTTGATGGTTCTTTACATAAAGATTCAAAAACATTTCCAAAATTTTTCTCAATAATGGCACGAAATTGTTTAATTAAATTTCATCCTCGTATATCGTAAGGACGCTTCCCGTAATGGTGCAGGTGTCATGTTCGTTGAAATCCCAGATATTTTGAAAATTGCAAAAGTTCAATTTTGTGGAGGCTTCGTCTTACAACCATAATAGTGAAGACAGATTTTTTCTTAATGAAATATGTTCCTTAAAGACAGATCATGAAATAAGGTCATGTATAATTTTTCAAAAATTTGAGTAGTTTTTGCAAAATTGTGCGTGAACTAAAGGCAATTTTTAATTTTCTAAAATTTTTTCTCTAGAACGGCACCTATTTTTTCTTTAAAATTTCTTGTCGTATGTATTAAGAGATGGTTAAAAATATGGTGATTGCCCCATTTTCGGTGAACGCTCTAAATTGTCGAAAATTGCAAAAAGTTAACATTGCAAAACAACAAAATTGAAGATAGAGATTTTTGCTTTAGAAAAAGTCTGTTCCAAAAAATCCGCTCTTGAAAAGATTCATGTAAAGCTTTTTAAAAAGTCAGGTAAAGCTTTTTAAAAATCCAGTATTTTTTGGGTAATGCAGGCTTGAAATTGATACAATTTATAAAAAGCACATGTTCTCAAAAGCCGCTCCAAATTTTATCTTCAAATATTCCCCATGAAATAAAGAAGGGACGTTTAAAGAATGGCGCTGGTCTCATTATTGAAAATTGCCAATTAAATAATGCCAGGAAGTATGTAGTGTTGTAGCATTACTAGTTTCAGTACGTAGACTTTAATTTTGAAGGCGATTGATCGATCAATTCCGAGATATATTTCATGTGGTTACGAGTCTGCTGGAATGAAATGGATAGTGAAATATCTGGAAAGAAAAACAAAAATATCTGGAATTTCTTCATTCAAAGAATTTTACGATTTTGAGACAACACTGGTACACATATGGATGTCTAAGATATGATTATCTGAAGTAATTATTTTGTACCTCCTGAGCCTAGAGATTCAGTTGTTTATTGTTATTTTAGTAATTCAGAGCTTGCTAATGTAATGTATTGAAACTCCATGTGGAAGGAAACTTCATACAAGGAATTTACACATATGTCATGTGCCTCTTATTGGTAGGCAACTTATTATGCATTTATTGGAGAGATGAAATCTGAGAATTTTCCAGATTTTTGCAAGCTATTTTGAAAGGTGTCATGCTTTTGCCACGAATGAATTCTGACTGAAAAGAAAACCAATATCATATTCGAAAGCAGATAATGCAGAGTACCTAAAAGCACAGAAACGCCACAACCCCGTAGACTCCGTAGCTCCTATGTGTATGTACCAGGTCTACTTTCGACTAGGTATCTGTATGAATTAGTACACATACACATGGACTTCCAATCCAAATTTAATGAAATTGGAAAACAAATATATTCTTTCCATGCCAAATATCTAGTGTGAAGTCTATTACAATATTTTGGAGCACGCGAAAGTACATGGTGATTTTTTGTGTAATTAAAGCAAGCAACCCTTTTATCTATTTTGCCTTCAGTGGGCATTACATTCGCTCCCACCTACGCCAAAAAATCAACTTCACGTTAAAATGGTTTGCACAGAAATAGCCGTAAACGTCAAAAGATTGGCATGGCGATTTACTATTTGTAAGAATCACAAATGTAAGTAATATTTGTAATAGGGGGATTCAAAACGTAATGTCCGTAAAATTTTATAATTATTGTTAATAAAAAATTTATATTTTTAAAAACATTACTGCATTCACTGCCATCATACCGTCCGATAGGTAAATTTTCATCGGGCTACATTTTACCCTGGGAAGGGAGTGGGGCGCGGAGCACGAGCGTCGTAGACGGGCACACCCCGCTGAAGAGGCAAGGAGGACGGTATCTCAAAGACAGGAGCGAGAGACGGGGAGGGTTAAGCGGGGAATGTGGGGGGAACGTGGGAAGGGGCGTCAAACGTGGGAGGGGCGTCAAACGTGGGAAGGGCGGGGAACGTGCGAGGGGCGGGGAACGTAAGGAGAACGTGAGAGGGGCGAGGAACGTAGAGAGAACGTCCGAGGGGTGGGAAACTGTGGGCGGGGAACGTGGGGGGCGGGGAACGGGGGGGGGCGGGGAATGGGGGGGGGAACGTGGGGGTGGGGAACGTGGGGGAACGGGGGCCGGGGAACGTGGGGGGTGGAGAACGGGAGGGGCGGAACGCGGGAGGGGCGAGGATACAGGCGGGGAGGGTGAGGTGAATGGGGCGGACCGTGTAAGTGAAAGAATGGCAAAGAAAGTACCAAAGATGGTTGCCACGTGCTTCAGGCAATAAGCGACATTTGGCGCCCCGGACCGCGTGGCGCAGATCTCGGTGTATCTCAGAGCATCTCAGAGCAGAGAGCGAGTACCGAAAAGTCGGCGAGGGCGGGCGGGAGGACTGAGGCCAGGGCCTTTCAACTCCCATACATCGTGGTGCCGACTGTTACAATGCCGCGCTCTCCTCTATCACCTTCTGACAGGAACTAAAGTACGAACTGCTGCCAACGATACTTAAAACGTGCGTGGCTGCTGCATGGGTTTGCGAGATTCAAGCAGGCGCGTGGTGTTACAAAAGATCGCGTCGACGTTCGCGCTTTCTTCAGCGGCTTCTTTTATGTATATATTACGAACATTTTGAGGTAACGTGTGGTATTTCTCAAACATTAGCCAATTTTTATGTGCGAACGTTGGCGAGCCTAACCTGCAGCTGTACCCGGCTACACGGCCGTACCCGGCTACTGCAGCTGTACCCGGCGCTTCCTATAGCCGCCCTCTGCAGCTTTGTCTCCGGTTTCGTTGGAGAGTCGCAAGGCCCCGGCTGAGGCTGGTGAGCCGCATGCCTCGGGCGTTGCCAGAGAGCGCGCGCGTGGGGGTCCAGGGTGGGGGAAGGGGAGGGGTGGGGGTGGGAAGGGGTGGGGTGGGAAGGGGAGGTGAAGGGGAAGGGAAGGGGAGGGAGATGGGAGGGGGAGGGGGAAGGGGAGGGACGTGGAAGGAGGGGAGGGGGAGGGGGGAGGGGGAGAAAAAGGGAGATGCGCCGCGCGCAATAAGTCGCGGTGCAGGACGACGTCCTTTATTGGAGCGCGCGTCCACGCGGCCAAGTGCGCGGCCCCGAGCCGGGAGATCAAACACAGGCGCTGCGCTGTTTCATCTGCCACCGCCCCAAGACGCGCGCCACGCTTTGCCTACATTATGAACTGGCTCTTCAATAAATGTTGCCATCTGCGAGGCGCGGGTGGGTCTTCATCCGAATGTCCAAATACGCTCGTACTAGCCTCTGGTTATGGGCATCGCGGTGACTTGAAATGCTGCTTAATAAAATAAAATAAAAGTATTAAAAATATTTCTAATAAAATGATGTCTGATTTTTAGGTAGAGGAGATTTGAATAATTTTGATATTGAACAGAATCTCAGAGTAAAATGTCAACAAAGACGCCAATTTTTAACAGAAAAAAATGTTCTTGATTTTTTATTCAAATTCCACTCTTAATGGGCGTTTTTAAGAAAGTGGTAATATTAAACTTACTTTTAATAGCCTCCTAATAATGGAGGCTTAATAATGTTCCAAAAACTTTTGTACAAAAAGTGAGGTGCTAAATAAAGTTAAAACATAGAAAGAAAAAATGAAAAGAGTTGCATTTAGAGTGTAAACAAAATAATTAAGTTTAAAACATTTGGAGTTTTTTTTAGAGTAGCAAGGTTTTTTTAAAACAGGTAAATAAATATTAAAATACGAGAAATCTTCTCTTTATCACTAATTTCTTTTTCCTGTAGTATTTCGTTTCATTTCATTTCAAAAAAGTTTTTCATATTTCCACCAGTGGCCATTTTCCACCAGTGGCAATTTTTAAAAAGAACTCATATGTAAATAGAGCGCAAAGTATTTTTCTTAACAATAAATTTTGGTATAATCTACAATAACTTTGTAACTACCAATTTCATTTTAATTTAATCTTTATTCATACTCATTAATGCTGTTCTAATAAAAATGATTGTAAATTATCGTACAAAAAATTTTAATGTTCACGAAACAAGCAATATGATTACCACAAAATTATGCGAGAGAATGAAACCAACTTCACAGAACTAGGGTTCATTGAAGTGGTTCCATTTAATAACGTCATAAAGTATCACCTCTAAAAAATTACAGCGTGTTTCATTGTAGTCTATTTTATATCCTTCAATACTCGTATTCATTGATTTATTTATGCGTTCTGTATATTTTGTCATTTCATTGTCAAAAAATCATTGTTATTGTTTTTGAAAAAATTAAATGTAAGGTTTAATCCGGTGGTGATCTGAGATAAACAAATAAACTTTTTTCTTGATTTTTTGAAAATAATTCTTAAAAAAAATAATATTTTGCTTTTGTAGGTCGTTCGAGTCCAGAGTTCTGAAATGGCTCTTCATTACAGCCCTGTAATAAAGTAACTATCAATTGTCACGATAAACAACAGCAAAACTCATAATGCTCATCAAATAACGAAGTATGAAATACATTTTCATATACATCCTTACGAACATGTATTAAGCATGGGTACTTCAGCTGCAAAATACGTTCGCATACGTTCTTAATATTTGTTTCTCTCACCTCCATTCCTTGAAAATTTTGAATTTTGTACGATATATATCTTTAAATATACTGGCTTCACTTTTAATACTTTTAGGAGTATTTTCCATTTTTACACAATGATTATCATCACAAATTAACTCTCCAAGGTCTCCAATGTACCACCGAAATCAGTACAATACCATTCATCATTACGCTTACTTGTAGAAGAGAATAAGCTATTGAATAAGATGAAATATTGTATATAACACGTGGTTGAAAGACCATTATGTGCTCGTAAGTAATTATACACTTGCGCTAATGCACTCGTAAATAATTAATTATCTTACTCATAATGGTCTATTTCAGCCACTTACAAAATAAAATACTATTATACATTTCCATTTAACCTAGTTTAGATAAGAGACAAAAACATGTATCGTTCACGTGGTGCCCAAAGATGCCATTGTCATTACCCTGATTCTTCGTTGAATTGACATTATATTGGAAGTTTCGTCTACATAGCAGAGTCAACCATTATGAGATCTTATTAATGAGTGACAAATTAATTCATTGAACAAGTTTTGTTCTCAAAAAACGGTTTACCTAATAAATTGTTTACATGAGTATTGCTACGAGTATTCACTGAAAATGTCTGTAATAGTGTCCAATGGCTACATCAGTTGTTTCTGTTCGTGCATAATATAAATTTGACTGAAATAAGCAACCTAAGAATTCAAAATTCCCTCTTGAAACGAATTCTCGTGTCAGTGAAAGTCGATGTGTTAAATACGGAAATAGGGAGTCGTCATTCCCCTCGCTGCAAATAATCCTACCGTCCCGGAGTAATTGCGGCACTAATTTCGTTTATTCTCTGATTAGTGTGCTGTTATAATGCTTTTGAAATATAGAGTCCAATCCAAAAGCGAAATCATCACCCAGGTGGTTCGTAACGAGGTAAATAACAATTACGTCGCTCTCCTGCTAAATTTATCGTTTATCATCCGTGAACTGAGGAAACCCTATGGAGAGTAGTACTTTTGCAATGAAACTCGGTACGCGTCAAGCAGTCCATTTATCAACATGTCAACCAGTTGTAGCTCTTCAGATCAACGAAATATTTATCGCCACTACAGTAATCATTGTTGCGTTCGCTTTTCTCGTTTGTATCATTTCCATTATCTTTGTTCAGTCATGTCTAGAACATTCGAATGTTTTTCTCGTCAGTCATTTATAATTGTGATATATTCATTGGAGTAAAATACTAATCTATTAAGACCATATTGCGCACGAATTTGAATGTAATTTGACACAAACAGTGCCTGAAAACATGTGTAAATACCTATTTGCATTCACCGAGGTGTTGTCACTCTACCGCCAACTTTTATTTAGAGAAAAGTGATAAAAATGAAATTGGAACTTAATCCGAGATACAAATCACATATTATGTCTATTTACATTTCTTATATTTGAAAACGTCCAAACAAAACTATATCGTAAAATTTGTCTTTCATAAAGCTCCTTCTCTTTGAAAGTAAAATGTCATTTCGTATTTTCATCCTTTCTGGAACACAGTTCTTTCACCGGCCGACGCATTTACAAGGAACGAGAAGCGAGTCCTGGGAAACATCAATTTCAGCGCAGATTGCATCGTCACATTTCAATCCGGGAGCGTCACATTATCTCATATTTAATTACGTTTCCCACGTACATCTGATGCGGCTGGAAACCGCCGCTTCGGCGCAATTGCGGCATTCGACGCCGGCGTCTGATGGCTTCGCGTCACTCAGAAACGGACGTCTGCGTCCCCAGCGATGGACCGGGTATTTTTATTTTCCCCGCAACGACGCCGCGTGTCTTGTACTCCTTCAATTCCAAGGAAATAGTTTCTTTGACATTTCCTCGCTGGCCGAAACCAATTTCCAGACAGTCCGGCTGCGGAGCTGCGTCGCTGCACCGGAAATTTTCCGCTGCCTGCGGAGGCGGCGCGGCGAACGGGAGGGGGAGGGGGAGGGGGGAAGCAAAAGAAAAAGGAGCAGGACTGAACACGCTGAGGAGGGGAGTGAGGATATCGCGAAAAAAGTGAGGTATCGAGGGACTTCAAAGACAGAGCGATTGAATTGTCTTCGAAGCACCGTGGGACTAGGGAAACAAACCCTCCATGTTTCTTCAACGTACGTTATGTTAGAACCGTCAGGATTCGAGTAACAAAGGATGTAAGATAAGGAAATACTCCACTTTTATTATGTTTTATATTTAGAATACCGAAGAAGATTTTTATAAAAACGGATTAAATGACATGATAACTCCATTAGAAGCAGCCTCGGATGTGATATGATGACTCTGGTCGACGATATTCCTTTCCAAATGGATTTCAAAATCTAACTTTTCGTCTTTCTGCAAATTCACCGCGTCTATTGCAATTAGTGATTCCGTCGTCCCCCTTTAAAACTCTCTCCCATGCTCGCATCGGATTGCATCGCCGTTTACGTGGCTTCCATCTCTCAATCAACGAACTTCGGGGTGACTGCAGATAATACACTTCAGAGCTGTGCGTATTCTTCTCTCATATTTGATGCAAATCGTGTTACACATCTTTTTGTTCTGTTATAGGTTAGATTTTTATATTTTAATTTAATTAAAAAATGTATTTCAAAAATACCTTTCAACTTGATTGTTTCAATAAATCAGTTTATTAGAATGATAGGAATTTAAATTATATTAATCTATAATTATTTAGTTATTTGAAGAAATATAAGTCACTAATATTGAATTCTCGGTCTGACCCTTGCTGGATTAAACAAAACCAGAAATATATATTACTGTGAACTTTGTCAGAGATAAAAGGAACTCATATAAGAGTACCTATATTAATATCGGATGCTTCAAGAAAGATATTCTAAGAACATTATTGAAAAACGAACATTATGAATGTGAGAATATCCATAAAGATTATATTTAACAGACTGATTTATTGAGCGGAGTGCCGACGGTCATTGGAGATCAGTATAATTCCGATCGCGGGAATCGTGAAGAAATGAAAATATCTGAAAACTCAGATAGAAAAGGATCATCCCCTGTTCGAATGCGGATTTCGTTTCAACTTTCGAATAACAAACATCTGGGTGGATTTGAAATAAGATCACGCAGTTTGAGCCCGAAATGAGGTCACATTGATCTCAAGCTCGTGTCCCTTCGCGAATTTCCACGCAAGTAAATGACCTCCCTCCGCCAGTGTCATCACTGAGAGTCTGCAATGGAGGCGGATCCGGTGGTGGTGGCGATGGCAAGAAGGTGTTTGTGGTGTTGGAGGCCGTGGCGCGGGCAGGGGTGGAGATGGAGGCGGTTCCAGGCGCAGAGACGAGCGCGTCTGATGAAGATTCGTACTGTTGGCTGGAGAGGTGAAATATGCGATGGGGGCAGGGGCGAAGGCTGCCGGTCGGTGGAGGAGGAGAGGCCAGGAACCAAGGAAATGGAGGCGACGGCAGCGAACTCGGAGTGCGCAGCCAGAGAGGCGGCGGAGGGCGAACAGGAAGGAGACTGAGGTAGATAAGCTTGCAGCGCTGGTGACGATAAATGTGGAAATGGCGGCGGAGATGAATGGAGGTGTACCGTCCGCGAAGGCAGTGGTGGGGTTAGAGGTGGGAGAGACACAAGCAGAGGCGACAGAGGCTGACGTGGCAACTGCTGTGGGCTGAGGGCGAGTTTGGGGGGGTAATGTGAAGGGGAGTGCGAGGGGAGGGATGGGGTGGACCGGGGGAGGGGGAGGGGGCGGGGAGGCTGAGGTTCGTGGCGGGGGGAGGGACGAGGCGGAGGAACGTGACGGAGGGGCGGGTCGTAACGGTGGGGCGAAGCGGAGGGACGAGGCGGAGGGTAGGGTCGGGGTGGAGGGGCGAGGAGTGGGGCGAGGCGGAGTGTCATGGCGGAGGGAAGAGGCGTGGCGGAAAGGTGAGGGGGAAGGGGCGAGGCGGAGGATCGTGGCAGTGGGGCGAAGCGGAGGGATGAGGCGGAGGAGTGGGGCGAGGTGGTGGGGGAGGAAGTGGCAAGGTGGAGGAGGAGAAAGGCGGGGTGGACGGTCTTGGCGGTGGAGAGGGGCGACGTGAAGGAGGGCGAGGCGGAGAGGCAAGGTGGGGGGGAGGAACGAGGTGGGGGAGGGGTGAAGGCGGCTGCAGCGGAGTAGATCGTGGCGGTGGCTGCTGCGAGCGGGCGGCGCGGGGCGGAGACTGGGAGGGCGGAGGCGGAGTGATGAGGCGGAAAGGCGAAGTGGAGGGGCGAGAGGGAAGGGCGAGACGGAGGGTCGTGGTGGAGGGGAGTGGCGAGGGGGAGGGGCGAGATGGAGGATCCTGGCGGAGAGGCGAAGCTTTGGGATGAGGCGAAGGGGAGGGGCGAGGTGGAGGAGAAGGGCGAGGCAAAGGGTCTTAGTGGAGGGAGGGGCGACGCGGAGGAGGGCAAGGCGGAGAGGCAAGGTGGGGGGAGGGGGGAGGAGGAGGAGGAACGAGGTGGGGGGGGTGAAGGTGGCTGCAGCGGAGTGCATCGTGGCGAGCTGCTGCGAGGGGGCGGCGCGGGAGGAGGCTAGGAGGAGGCGGCGCTAAGCGCCCGGGGCACGCGACGTGCGGCGCCGCTCATAATTCCCTCGCGGCAGCCTCGTGGCAGCCCCTCCGGAGGCGCTCCCTGGCGGACTGGGCTCTCCGCTGGCGCATCGACTGCGCTGACGCCCCTATCGCTCAGGGAGACAAACACCCCACGCGCTCCTTCGGATCCAGCCCTTGCTTCCTACTGACTAAAAGGCGCGCAAATAAATAATACATAAGGAAGCACACATGTTCGGAAAACATTACTCTTTGCTCTTCGGTATCTGGAGAGCTCCAGACCCTTACGAAGAAAGCGAGAAGAATTCGATGTGAATGTCAGACGACATTTTAAAGGAATAAAATAATTCTGAATACGTCGTACACTCTCATTAAATTACAGTTAATTAGCGACCGAAAAGGCAGTATGAAATTGTTTTTAATGCGTGCCATGACAAGGCAGTGGAATTTCAGACTCCAAAAATGTATATCGTATGTGCACGCTATAAATATTCAAAATTTACACCTATAACGCATGCAATTTAAATCAGTAAAGATTGTGAAGTATATTCCATTGGAATTAAACGAATATTATGTAAAGCCACTTCTTACTAGAAACTCGGGAATGGCTTTGCAAAATGTCAAGATTGACAAATATTTTCAATTATCGTAAAAATAGTTGTTATTGTTTTTATGTATTGACGTATAAATATGTAACTAAATAAATACTTTTTATTTATTTATCGGGGTGATTTTAAGTTGTTTCACACATTAACAAAAAATCATGGAAAATAAACTATATGAATTAAAAACATTTGTTTCGCAACATTTTTAAAACCTTGAACATGGTGATAATATTTGTTTCGTCACAAAGACATTTAGTAAATATTTTAAAGTGAGATTTTATTGGTTTCGGAAAACGTGAATATGATCATCTATAAACGATGTGGTTTCAGTGAGTCAAGTTGATACGAAATGTTTTAGTTCGTACACATCTCGGGAAAGCATGCCGTGTAAAAAATGTGGCTTCGATTGAAACGTGTGTAACAGAAATGTTTCTTATTTGTTCAAAAGAAGTAAATGTACGGTATAAAAAACAAATCTTTCTCTTCCAGTAAAGGATTTAATGCGAGTAATTATTAACCAATTATTTAACACATCTCACCACTCTGTTACTGTTATCTATAGAAAACGTACCTATCTTCGTCAGATTCCACCACAAATATTCATTATTAGTAGAAAGAGAGTGATTATGTAAGAGAGAAAGAAGAATCTGAGAACCAAATAATATTTATTTTTCATATTTCAACACTAACAAAAATATTGCAATTTTGTCTTGTATAATTTATAGTGTTCGTGTGTTGAGTATTGATTCACTATACTACGGCTCGCATATTCCCAGAAGGTAGATAGGTTAGTTGGCAAACGTTGTCTACGGGTTAGATCGTGTTCAGCCACACGCGTAATGAAAAAGAACCTTGTACGGAACAAATCATGAGCGATTTTCCCTTTCCTCTATTAATTACTTGTACCGGGGCTCGTTGATATCAAAAAAGTTGGAGAGCTCTCAATCTAAAATTAACGAGGTTGCTGTCAATATGCACTGTGCTAACGAGTCAATGTACAAATGTATTTCATTCATTGTGCGTCACCCATTTAAATTTACTCATTATGTAATTTTTTAAATGCGCTAAATTAATTGAAATCATATTTTCACCGTACGTAACATTAAATACACGATGTCACGGTATTAAAAAAGCACATTTGGACTGGTTGATTACTCGGATAATTTAGCCAATTTGAACGCAAAATATCATAATGAATTAATGGGAAGTATATTATCCTGGTCATGTATTCGTGCTTTCTCTGACTGAGGTGAATTTTAAAGATCTGAGGTCAAAAATAACAACGTGTAGGGTAGTAATTAGTACTTAATAGTTTGTTGAATACACGTTGAAGTTTCGTCTTTGACAACGTTGGTTATTTTTATTTACTTCTCTTCAAATATAACATTGTATATAGGCAATTAAAGAGCAGAAACATTTTTGTATATAGTGTTTATTATCTAATTTCCAAAATTTAATTCCAGCAGACAGTATTTTTTTATTCTTTGTTTTAATAATGTCCCTCTTAATTAAGAATTAAAAAAAAATATTTGTGATTAATTTTCAAATATACGCAGAGAAGAGTAGCAGTCGTTCGGCAAGTTCTATTTCAGCAGATGTGGCAACTTCCATGGTTATCAGCACACCTATCGCATTGCTGCCACCTTGTCGGTCACCTTGCCTTCTTAGGACCTCCCAAACGCTGTTGCCTCATAATCTTTGTGGCCCTAAAGCTTTGCCTTTGCACTCGCCGCTACAGAGGTTGGTTCCACATTTGCAGATTGAGTCATTTCAAGTCACCAGCGTGTTCCTCATAATGTTTACAGTTTTGGACATAGACGCTTAAACTCCCGTTGAAAGTTCTTTTTTGTACTTCTTTTGTCGCAGCCTGGATCACCGGAACGTATTTCAAAATCTCGAGGCGTTTCAAAGACTTAGGAGGCGGACGGGGCGGGGAAGGTAAAGGAGGGGCGGGGATTGGCATGGTATGGTATCGCGTGGTTGGCACAGCATGGCATTGCATGGCATTGCATGGCGTTGCATGGCATTGCATGGCATTGCATGGCATAGCATGGCATGGCATGGCATGGCATGGCATGACATGGCGGGGCATGGCACGGCACGGCACGGCATGGCGTGGCGGGGCGGGGCATGGGATGGCGGGGAGGGGCGTGTGACGGTGGGGCGTGTGACGGAGGGGCGTGTGATGGCGGGGGATGTGATGGCGGGGCGGGACATGATATGACATGACATGGCGGGGCAGACATGACATGATGGGCAGGGGTATGGCATGGCGAGTAGGGGCATGGCATGGCATGGCGGGCGGGGCAGGCATGGCATGGCGGGGAAGGGCATGACACGGAGGGCATAACATGGCGCGTAGGGGTATGGCATGGCATGGCATGGCATGGTGAGCATAACATGGCGGACATGGCATGGCGGGCATGACATAGCGGGTAGGGGTATGGCATAGCGAGGAGGGGCATGGCATGGCATGGCGGGTAGGGGTATGGCATGGCGGGAAGGGACTGGGGCTGGCGGCGTTGGTCAGCGCAGCGGCCCCCGGCGCCCCTTGGCGCTCTAAGTGCTTCCAGTCATGCGCGCCCCCGTGATGAACGGCTTCCGAGCTCCCTCCGCTCCGCCCCCTCCCCCGCGCCCCGGCCTGCACGCAGCTTCTCCCGAGACGCCCGCTCCCTCGCCCCCCCCAACCCATCACACTCAGTGGAACTTAAATAATTCCAAACTAGTAGTGCTAATGCAACACGTACTTTCTCGCCAATAGTAATGGAAATCAGTTTCCAGCGAAAATTAAATAGTTTCACGCAATTATGGTATTGTAATATTCTGCGAAAATATGAAAGTATTAGTTTATTATTACCCGGAACGAAAGGCAGCCATCATTATCACCTTCTGTTATCAGTGCGGTAACAATGGGTTACAACCAACAAGAATGACCGCTCATCTATTCGTTTTGCATTTAAAAAATTCAACATACAAATTTAACTTACATAGTATCCAACTGCGTGACTTGGGAGCGGGCGACTGAAGCCTAGCGATCTTTATTTCATATTTATTTGAAATAGGTTTTAAATAATTTCTAAAAGATTAATTTGAAAACTTGTAACAAAATCTCCAAAGTAAGAAACATGAAACATGAACATGAATAAATATGAAGTAATATACACTTATAACTTACGTAGCATCCAACTACCACAAAACACTTCTAAAATTACAATCGCCAAGCACATGATTTTCAAAGCTGCCGATTAAGTTTGACGCTCAATTACTCTAAAAATGCTCATATTTTCGTAAAATTCAACATGACCTTATTTGAAGATCTGTTTTTGATTAACTCATTTCATTAAAAAAATTCATAATAGTAGTTGTAGGAAGACGCCGAAATTTTTTTTGAGTTTTTTCAATTTTCGAAAAATTAGGGTTTTTAACTAACATGGGACCCTCGCCATTGTCTTTAACGTTCTTCAGACTATTCAACAACAAAATTTAATCAAAATAAATGGGGAAATGTCTTTGAAATATCCGCAAGGGCTTTATGTAACGTACCCTCCAAAATTAAAATATCGGTTTCAAATTCAAGTGGTTGCGAAATCAGACAGATTGATCGGGGAATATCAGTTTTCGAGAAAATATGCTGAACCGTTTCGCTGCTATCATTGTTCACAGACGGACGGACGGACAGACATTTTGCCTTCAATCGATTTTTCAGGATCAAGGTCCCACAAAACTGGCTTCACCACGTGTTAGAGAATTTTTTCTAAATTTAACAACTTAATTCATCCACTTTTTCGTTTCCAAGGCTCTGTAAGATGAGTTTTTTCTGCCAAATATTCGCCGTTTTTTCACGCAGTATTACATAACTTTCCCTTCTTAAGAAGTTTGTCATTAAGCGCGAGTAAGTAAAAACAAAT
>BLKR01015933.1:0-43982 GCA_011170035.1 Teleogryllus occipitalis
AATCCACGTTTAATGGACTTTTGATTTCGAAAAATCTATTGACTCTTCCTACATCTACACAATTGAAGATACAGATTTTTTCCCTGAATGAAATCTGTTCTTTAATAACATATTCTTAAGTACGTTCACGTACAATTTTTCGAAAATGTTAGTAGTTGTTGAGTAAAATATAGGCAAAAAATAATTATATCATATTTCTCGTTTAAACAAATCAGAAGAAATGTGACATGTGTGAATCCGCTATACGAACTTTCCCATTACATGTTCATATGCAAAAAGGAAATATTTTCTACTCTGTAAATGCACTAAAAAGATAAATGTTTGTCACATTTATTCTGAGACACGTTGCATAGTATGTTATTGCAGTATTCGTGAAGATGATTTTTGTTTTTTCCCTAGGGCTATATTCAGCCGAAAGCCCCTTTACGTGGCGAGTGGACGCATATTCGACCATACACTACACACCAACTCACTCGCGCTGGCTCCCCTGATCTGGGGTCAGCTGAACACGAGGCCCTCGGCAACAACACGTATGAGCCATTCCACATCAAATCGCACACGAGTTGACACAACTTTTTTTTTAATGTACGATAATTTTGTTCTTAAATCTGGACATCAAAAAAATACACGTATTTTTTTATTTGTCTGAAAATTGATTATTAGTGTAGTTATGAATATATTAAATTTTGCAATTTACACGTACTTCACAAAATATGATCAAATGTTGCTCCGAAAGTACTTAATATAAAAAATCCTAATTTATTTTATTTAATACTTTGAAATATGTATTTTATTCTTCTGTAAATACATTTTTCAAAAAATAAATATTTCATTTAAAATAATGTAATTTTTTCACAAAAATTAAAATTTCTGTATGAAGTCGATGAGACAAAAATTTAAAAAAATATAGGCGTATTCCTCGTTTAATTTTCTATAAAAGACACCAAGAAAAAAGTGGGCACTCTACACATAGTTCTAAAAAATCAATTTTAAGTATGAGAACGTGCTCTAGCGAACTGAGTTTGGTTAGATTTTAATCCAAGTGCTGAAGAGCTATAAAAAGAATGACCGTCTGCCTGATTAGGGTTCCAAGAGTTATTAGTACATCAGACGTTCACTTTACCCTCAGAATGGATGGGTGACAGCGAAACGAATTCAAACACGAGGCATTCCACGTCAAATCGAACAAGAATTGACACGGTTTATTTTTAAATGTATGATTTTTTTATTAAATTTGACAATCAAAAAAAGAGACACATGTTTCTTTATTTAACTGAAAATTGATTATTTGTATAGTTATGCCTATATTAAATTTTGGAATATACGTGTACTCCGCAAAATATGATTGATTGATTGATTGATTGATTGATTGATGTTCCGAATATACTTAACATAAAAAGTTAGAAAAGATAAAAACACATGTGTTAACTTATTTGATCCATATAATAAATAGAAAAAAATGGAAAATAATTAAAAATATGAAGGTCAAATTTTGGTCTTCTTTGTGCGATTTGACGAGGAATGGCTCGTATATGAGAGACAAGGACAAACAACCGTGCCTAAGGCGGGACTAGAGGTCGCGACTCTTCCGACCGAAGCACTAAGTCCGTACACGCTCTTATCCACCTCGGCTAGCCAGGTCGGCAAATAATGTACGTATGTTAAAAATGTCAAATTTATTGTGGCGTTACTCGAGACTATTTTATTTGTTGTTTATTTTTATTTATTAATTATGTTCTTGGGCAGTGCAACTTCTGGAAAATCATTTTGTGCGAGTTTATTCAGCAGCATTGTTGCTGCAGTAGGCCAATAATTCTTCTTTATTAACGTAAATAGTTTACATTGTACCTCGAATATTTTCTTCGAGGTCAATTAAAATATAAAACGCGTAAGAACGAACTCTCTAAATATTTAGACTTCACGTCCATATTACGTCCAGAAGCAAATCAAGGGGCCATCTCAGCATTTGCACAATGGATCGGGGAAACTGAACACAAACCCGATCGAGATGGGGGTCATTGACTCGGAAGCTGAAGTACATTACTTGTTTATAGATAATATATTGTAATATTCTAGATTGATGCTAAAATGAAACTTTCGTGCCATTTGTGGAGCAGGTACGCAACATTAACTGATTGTGAAAACTGAATAATGTAAGTGCTTTTGTCGGGGAACTTCGTCGTTCCATTCTCACACATATGCACCAATTACAGCGGAATTGACACAAGTACATGGGAAAAGTGAACGTGCCAAGATACGGTACTGTTGCGAATCTCCGCTCGGCCCGTCTCATTGTATAACTCTCATTATGTAAATGAACGACATCAGCAATAAGTGCTGGGACGAAATCGCAGCTGCAATTTACCGCAATGCGACCTTTCACGTGTTATTGCATGCCGTTACACAACTCAATGGTTAGAACTAGTACATGAGAACTGTTTGAGATCCTTTTTATCTTTATTCTTTGCCTTATTCCGACATACGCAAGTGGTCTGATAAAAAAATGAAACTCGTGTGCAGTATATTTCTTCCAACTCTTCTAATTTAACTGTTTTGTTTTCCGTACATTTCTTAATTTTAATACTTTGACTCTATGGTGAGTCGATAAAATTTCTTGTACGGAGGTCAAATCACTATTTAATCACCTTAAGATAATGATGCATAAAAATAGCATTTGTATCTTATCTGAAACACTATATGTCATTGCGCTGGCAAAAAAACTGTCTTTACAAGCTAAGAAATGTTAGTTGTCATTCACAATACTTCAGAACCTTATAAACTAGTTGCGTAATATAATATTTTATGTCGTAAATATGTTGATATCAAGTAATCACTATCGACTAATGGTGATCGATATTGGTGAAATCTCGAATGTTCACGAAATCGAAGACGCAGTTGCAAAAACATGTCAAGGAAGAACTCGCTGTGTGAGAAGTACACTGCCGTACACTAACACCATTTGGTTACTGATTATCACCAGCAGTCAAACTTCTGTTGGAGTTTGCTTCCAGTCAAAGGCACCTGTGTAGGAAATGCACTTAACATTCTTGCACCAAATGTTTTGCAATGAGTCGTATCAAACACTGCTATTAAATATAATTTTGTTAAAAAAACACAAGTACTTCACTAATAATGTCAAACATTATCGAGAAAAGCCGATAAGAAACCTTTCTCTAATCTACCGTAGTAATAGTAGATGGAGAAATGTTGCTTTTTAACGAAACGCTTGGTGAAACTACTCTCAAAAATCCATTACGGAGCTCGATTTTACTATAAAGACGATATTTTTCTGTTTTAATTCAGTTACTTAACTTCAATGGAAGTCAATTCCTAATACACCTGCATATTGTTGTATTAATTTTGAATGGTTCGTACGTATTTTCTTGGACCTTTTTGGGTGCGTGTTGACGTCGTAAATCTCAAAATTTCTCCAAAGAGGTGCGTACTTTTCGAAAATCAACTGTATCAGTGTTGGGGAGTAATTGAGTAAAAGTAATTTAATTACTTGAAAATATTACTTTGGTTGATATTTTACTGTGCAATCGTTACTTTTAGCAAAATGTACCTTTTACTCGTAATATACTCCTTGATATAAAATTATGAATCAAATGTATATAAAATTATGAATTTATGTAAAAGTCATGAGTTGGTAGTAATCGTAACATCGCATGTAATCATGAATATATTTTAGATACGCCTGTGTAGTTGTTATTTTTTTCGCTCGCAAGCTACCTCGCTAGTCGGGAACTAAATGAGAGGGTAAGGTCATTTATTTCACAAACTAGACCGACCGAGAGGCTACATCCATGCGATAGAATTTCCGTAGCTCCAGCCGAGCGACGCCGAACGAAGATTAGTTCGTGTGAACGAGTTCGTTCATGAACGACACATTTCCTGCACTGGTAATTGTAATTGTAATTTTACTAATTACATGATAAAAATGTAATTTGTAATTGTAGTTGAGTATAATATTTGACAAGTAAGAGTAATCAAGCTCAATTTCCTTCTTTACATACTTTTTCCCATCACTGTGTAAGACTTTGAGTGTCACACAGTGACGACCAGACGAAAAATTCTTATTCTGAAACTGAACACAAAGTATACTATGACAACAGCTTTTTGTTGAAGAAATTGAATGTTTGTAGTTGATCGGTAAATTAGTGGCAATCGCTCCATAAAAGTAGTGGTGATTTGCACAAAGGTCCTCGAAATACTTCCACTTCGATCTCTAAATAAAAAAATATCTAATACAAGAATGATTCAGTAACTGATTGAATAGTCATGAACATTGGTTGTTGCATGTTCTTTTAAATAAGGTGTATTAATTATTTTATAACCACCAAATTCTGGCATTTCTATCATAGCTTCATAACTGATGTTTCGTGTTCTATAAGAACGTTTCGACCGACATATCGCGGTCCTCTTCAGGGCAGTACAGCCCTGAAGAGAACCGCAATATATCGGTTGAAACGTCGGCACCCCAGCCTTCGACGCGGCGTCACCCGGACAGCCCAGATCATGACTCTGGCCGCGGAAGCCTACGATATCATGTTCAATTCAGTTGTAGTGAACAAAAATGTTCCTTAAATTGTATAAACAAATAAAAAATATTCCTATATTACAACAGATTTATTCGAATTCAATTAATTTAAAAGCCAAATTTGACATTTTTAAAACAACAACTAGTCAATTTTTTTCATTATAGAAGTGCATTTTCATGTTTGTGTCCCCTTATCTGCTCCCATTTCAACATAGTTTGAAAAGTTCAAAAGTAGACGCTGCGTTGGTTATCCGTTGAGCAGGAGACAAAAACAGATGTGCTTTCGTAGAGAGGAATGCATCGCCATCTTTTCTTCAATCTTCTACCCCCGATTTTGCTCGTAAACAGTGGCAAATTGCCAAGGTAACATTCTGGGTAATTTATAGACCGCTTGCTCTAGATTCCTCGGTCACTTCTTTTGCTTTGTTTCTTTCCGTAATTCCTTACAGAAGCAGAACACGTTTCCGTAAACACATAACCAATGGATTTGAGTTTCTGTTTCTCCGTTTGAATACGTTGGGTCATTTTATGATGCAGTGAATGTGTAAATTACAAAACAAATGTATTAAAACTGCAGAGACTCTACACAGAGTTTTGTTTCTATTATGTCCAGACTTATATAAGAATTTTGAAAGTATTCGTCAAAGATATTTTATTTCTATTGTGCCTAGAATTATGTAAGAATGCCGAAGGCCTTCGAAAAGATATTTAATATTAGTTTATACATTTTATATATTTTGTGCTGTTTTGGAAGAAATCTCGGCATCAGACAAAAAGTAATGGAATGAAAATCATAAATTGATAGATATTTATTTTACAATTGGGCAGAAGATGCCCGGTGGCAGAATGCAGAAATACGAAAGTACAGTTACAATTACAAATAACATAATAATGTATAAAAATCAATATAAAAAACAAATTGTCTTTGTTCTTTCCTAGATATGCAGATGGCATTTACATTTCTATATTACTATGAAAATTTATTATTATTACTATATTATAATATTACTATATTATATAATTATTACTATATTATATATGAAAATACATATAGATAAATATACTTATAGTACACAAATATACATACATAGATACATACATACATACATCCAAATATACACGTGTAGATACATAGACCAAGGAACCCTTGCTTACACACCAACCTGCACCTATTCATTTACATTCAAACATGGGTAAACACTTTCTTATTTATCACCACAGTGTAATAATATATTATACTTATAATAATTAACACATATCTAACACTTAAAATACTCGTTACTATAAACAAATAAATGAATAAATACCGCTTGTCATCCTAACCTGTGGAAAGACGTTTTCGACTATCGAAACAAACAGAAAGAAATGAAATCACTTCCCTTCCCTTCATTTCACTGCACTGCATATCACTTTATCCAAATATTAACTGTTCAATACTCATTACTGTAGAATACGCATAATCACACCTTTTACTTCACTTCACTATACATTTTCACCCTATTGACTATTTTCCTATATTTTTTTCTAAAACCTCGCGCTGAGCAAGGAAAGGGCTCAAAAACTGCCGCAGGCAAATCGTTCCAATCTACTATAGTTCTGTTTACAAAGGAGAATTTCCCTACGTCCGTTCTTTGTATTCTTGTTCTATTTTATATTTATTATCAAATCTATTTAAATAATCTGGTTTATTTAGCCTTCCCCGAACTTTCTGCCATGCGGAGCAACCAACATAAGATTTATACAGCGCGCAAAGTCGTGCCCTTTTCTTCCGGCGTTCTAATGATTCCCAATGCGCAGGTGTGTTCCTCCGAAATGTGTATTTTGCCGCTCTATTTCGTATCCTCTCTAAGCTCTTTCTAAGTCCTATTCTGTACAGATCCCTACAACTAGCTCCGTATTCCATCACCGGCCTAACAAGCGAGGTATACGCGATTTCTTTTGCTTGTTGTTTGTTTGATCATAGAAGTGTTAGTAACTTTTCTAAAATAATCGACTGATTTCAAGTATACAGAAGTAGGTCATACTAATTCTTATACAATGGCTAGTACAATGTAACTACCTATTTACCTCAAAATACTTTTCCGTCTGTAAGGTGTCTATAAGTGATTTGGTTTTAATGACTTTGACATCTGTAAATGTCATTATCATCATCTCCCTTTACGGATTAGGAATATTGCCTGTTCCAGCCACTTTCCATCTCATTCTTGGCCTTCCAATGTTTCTCTTTCCTCTCGGCTTGTAATTCTGTAAATGTAAATCCACTGAAATCTTCAACTGGAAGTTTAAAAATTGCACGAAAAGTGTCGACGTATATTTGCATCTCTTTCCTTTCATTCTTTCATCATAGGCCGTGCGCGTAGCAATCCTACAATTCAGCCAAGTGCTTTTCTGATTTTAACTACAAACATATCTTCTTTAGAAAAAGGGTGATATCTACGCAATATCTTCTTTGCTATTCATAAAAACTTATTCAGTTTAGACTGATGTTCGTAGAAAGAGAATAAAATGTTGAGGCGAATTTCAAGTAGGTCCTGAACAGAATCGCTTGAGACATCCTTGGTGAAAACTCACGAATATGATCACAATCATTCTACGAAGGCGATTAGAAAATTGTGCAATTGCAAATACAAATTTGTAACTGTTTCGTTAATTCAATTCAGCATCTCGGTAAATTCTATAACTCGGTATCCTCATCATCTCTCAATATCATGTTACTTCGAGTGACCTTATAGTACCCACGGTTAAAATTCCTCGCATGGTTAAGACCGAAATATAAGTTGTGTCCTTGCCAATTCGAACAAGGTTTAGGTGTAGACAATACATCGTTTAGGATGTAATGGATGTGTGCAAACTCTGTGTAGACAGGAGCTGACCTACAAAGAAGTTTCGCGGACAGATCTGCAATAGCGATCGTGCTATAACTGGCCTTCACACCAGTTTAGTTTTCTTATATTTATGTCCAAGGACAGAACTGAAAGAGATACACGAGATGATATAACGAATACTGTCTACTTTCGCGAGGGGAATTAAAAAATGCCCTTATGGTCGCATGGTAAAAAAAATATAAAAACAGAATAGATATTCCCTTCTCTTATTTAACGGGTTAATCAATTTAGTAGCGGTAAATATTTCAATGCATAATTTGCACTAGGTACCTGCAAATTGCAGCGTATATTAAATCCTCAGGAATAGTAACTAAATGACATAAATATATAACTATTTCTATTAAATTAATAATTAATTTGGGCAACGTTCCGGGACCTAAAATGTAATAAATCAAGCACGGTATTACATTATACTGTTGTCTCCTGATTTGTCACCAATAAGGGAAAGTGTGACAAATTCGTGTCGCACGACTTCTTCAAGTGCAGGTTGCGAAATCAGAGAAGAGTAGAGCCTTAGAAGCGGGTGCCAGCATAGACTTACCTTACTCTCCGATTGACAGAGTCAGTTCCTCAAAATATCATCAATATCACTTGAGACAATCATTTTACAGCGTGGGATATTTCAGCCGACAAAAAAGTATACCAACGCTTAGCACATAATGAAACAAATTAACTTTTCTTATGCCATTTTTGTAAGCGCTTTGCTACTGTTTTTTGACGAATTCTGCTATTCCACAACATACAAAAGTTAGAACCTGTGCTGAGTCGAATTTGTAAAAGCATCAGTGGAGAGACAACTTTCTCTTCTTACATAAACGACGAAAATAGCCAATTTATTACAGTTGTTAATATTTTGGTGAAAATAGCGACCGCTCTGTATCAGCGCTAGCACGAGGGGCCTCGCCATCCAGCAGAGAAGCAGTGCGACACCAATGGCATACCTCCTGCTACCAGGTTCGAAAATCACTCAAGAAGCTTTCAATTGGTAAATGTGTCTTTAAGGCAGAAACGGCACAGAAATGATCTGTAGCAATTGTAAGGGTTGATCGTTTACACGCGAAATGACTCGCTGTCTATAAATGAGTTCTATTACACGTAATAACTATAATGTATTTATTCCACAGTTTTACATTGTTAAGAAACAACTTTCTGTTACCCCAAACTTCTAATACTTTATGAAATTTTAATTTTATAATAACTATAAACTGTTTAAAATTATAAAAATTAATAAAAATGTTCTCGCCCCCTTTCAAAGAGGAGTGCAAGAATCCGAAAGTGCGCAAATCAATCAATTAACGGACATCGGACTCGCTGTAGTGTAGAGGGAGTATCAAGAACGTGGGAGTGAATGGGGAGTGCCTGATAGCTGCAACGAGTGAGTGTAGGATATCATTAACCCTTGAGTGCAGGGACAGTGTCCGATATCGGCAACCCCGGAATCCAGGGGGGAGTTCCTGATATCGGCAACTCGTGAGTGCTGGGGGAGTGCCGGAGATCGGCAACGCAGCAGTGCAGACGGAATGCCCAATAACTGCAACGTGTGCCTGCAGGGGTGTACTGCTATTGGTAACGTGGGGGTAACCGATATCAGTAATATGGGAAAGCAGGCGTATTGCCCGACATTAGCCAACGGCGGGAGAGTAGACTGCCCAATACCAGCAACGTGTGACTGTAGAGGTGTATTAGATATAACGTGGGTGTATATGACATGGGTAACTCAGAAAATCAGGCAGATTGCCCGGTATCGGGCAAGAGCGGGAGAGTAGATGGAGTGCGCAATATTGGCAACGTGTTACCGCAGGGGTGTGGTTAGATATTGATATCTGCGGAGTACTCGAGATCGCGATTGCGGTCGCGATAGCAATACAGCGCATTCATTATTCGATATCGTGCAATGGCGGGAGAGTAGACGGAGTACCCAATGCCGGTAACGCGTGACTGCAAGGGTGTATCCGGTATTCGTAACGCGGGAGTACACGACATCGACAACGGCGGGCAATCAGCAGGCGAACGGTCCGATAACGGGCAACGGTAGATGAACAGACGGTGTGCCAAATACCGGCAACACGTGACTGCCAGGGTGTAACCTATTTTGGTAACGTAGGAGTATCAGATACCGGCAATGCGTGGCTGCAGGCGTGTATCCTCTGTCGGTAACGCAAGAGTACGAGATATCGGCAACGCGAGAGAGCAGGCCGATTGTCTGATATCGGGCGACGGCGGGAGGGCAGACAGAGTGCCCAATACCGGCAACCTGTGCCTGCAGGAGTTAATCCGATATTGGTAACACGGAAGTATCCGATATCAGAAGTATGAAAGCAGGCGAATTGCCCGATGTCCGGCAACGGCGGGGGATCAGACAGAGTGCCCAGTACCGGCAACGAGTTATTGAAGCGGTATATCAGATATTAGTAACGCGGGAGTATTCGAGATCGCGATTGCGGTCGCGATAGCAATACCGCCCATTACTCGATATCGAGCAATGGCGTGAGAGTAGATGAAGTGTCCGATACCCGCAACGTGAGGCTGCAGGAGTGTATCCGATATTGGTAACGCAGGAATACCAGATACCTGCAACACGTGACTACAGGGGTATATCTTCTATTGGTAACGCAGGACTACTAGATATCGGCAACACGGGAGTGCAGGCGGACTCTCTGATATCGGGCAAAGCTGGAGATTAGGCAGGGTGCCGAATACCGGCAACGCGTGGCTGCAGGGGTGTATCTTCTATTGGTAACGCAGGAGTAGGAGATATCCGCAAAGCGGGAGTGCAGGCGGATTGTTTGATATCGGGAAAGAGCTGGAGAGCAAATAGGGTGCCCAATACCGCCAACCTGTGCCTGCAGGGGTTAATCCGATATGGGTACCGCGTGAATATTCGCCGTCGTGGTCGCGAGTGCGGGCGAGCGTGCGGCCCGCGTCGTCGCTCACCGGTCGAAGGGCAGCTTGTTGACGGGCAGGTAGAAGTGCTGCAGGGTGTCGGCGATGGCGGCGACGGCGGCGCCGGGGCGCGCGGACGCCGAGGCGGCGGCGTAGGCGGCGGCGGCCGCCACGCGCGACATCGACGACCCGGTGGGCCGCGGCATCGTCTCCTGCGACACCACCCCGCACCCATCACACGAGGCACCGGGGGGGGGGGCTTACTAAGCCACTTACCGCCATACCTTGCTACTTTCGAAGGACCATCACCGTTCGAGTGACATGAACGCTTCGATGCATCTGAAAGAAGATTGTGCAATTCTCTGGGTGGAAGGGAGCTATCGTAGAGGGAGATTCACTAGATGTGGACTCATTTAACTTAGTATAATTGATCTTGAATAATAGTTATACAAATACAATAACCAGTTAAACACTGTTGAATTGAAATATAATTTTCCCTAGGAAGTTGAACGAGACTGTTGAATGTATGAATCAGCGGATTGACAACACAGCTGTTCGCATGACATAACTAGGATAGACACGCACTTTGAAACACACTGAAAACGAATAAATTGAAAATAAATTTGACATGCCATTAATTTAAGTATGTTAAAATACATTGAGAGCATGATTGAGTGCAGAATAAACTTACAGCTACACCGCGAAGGTTCTGATGCCCTTGGGCATTCAGAGGGTAAGGAATAAAGCCACTTTCTGAGATAAAAGTGCACTACATTAACGGGAGTAATGGTCATAGTAGTAGACGTGCTCGAAAATGTCAATGAATCATACCTGCACTACGGAGGTCATGGTGCCCTTGGGCATTCATCGGGAGAGAAAAATTGCCTCCTTCCGATTTATCATGCAAGACGGTACACCAATGATATCAATAACCATAGCATTGGTCGTGCCCAGACACGTCAATCAATGAATGAATCGTACCTGCACCGTGGAGGTCCTGGTCCCCTCGGCCATTCAGCGAAAGAGAAAAATCGCCTCCTTCCGATATTAAACATGCACTAAACGAACGGGATCAATGACCATAGCAGGAGACGTGCTCGAAAACATCAATGAATCGTACCTGTACCGTCGAGGTCCTGGTCCCCTCGGCCATTCAGCGAGAGAGAAAATCGCCAACTATCAAGATTAATCATGCCAAACACCAATGCGATAAATGACCATAGTGTGACGTCGTGGGAATACACAATAATCACAGACACGAGCTTCAATGATAAATATGTACAGGTTTATTCACAATATGTACAGTAATAATTTAAGTTACTCAGCTCTGGTAGATCTTTACGTCCCTGATCGCAGGAGCGATCCTTAAAAATGAATAACTGACTCGTGGCCCGCGCCACTCGTCAGCGAGCCTCCCGCACACAGCAGACAGCTCCGGCGACCTCAGTCACCCGTGGATATAGTCCACAACGGCGTCCCAACACATGGGTTGCTGCACGAGCCTAGCTTGGCTCCGCACCGCCCTGGGCGCAAGTTTTGTGCGTTCGCACGAGGGTTCCCACTCAGCTCAACAAAGCCCACCCCCGCGCTCTGCGTTCGCTCTTATATAGCTACCACCCACGTGACCTGAAACGTCACTGGGTTTTGCACACGGCCCGCGCTCATCGCTTTGCCAGGCTTTTTTGGACATCCATTTCCATGGATTCCAAGAATTTGTCACGCGGCACGCGGCAAAAATGCGCTGTCCCGCACTTTTGGCATCCCTTTCCCTAGCTCTTAGGATTTCTCAGAATACCTCGGCGTGTCACATCCTGCCTGGCCCCTGGCGTCTAATCCTTTTGCCGTCGCACCTTTGTGGCGCCCCGGCGGTTGCTAGCTGTAGCTCTACAATACGTTACAATAGCATTCGTCGTGCCCGGACACGTCAATCAATGAATGAATCGTACCTGCACCAGTGATGTCCTGATCACCTTGGTCCCGCGCGTGGTCTTTCGTTTGGAGGCGCGCGGCTGCGTGGGCGGGGCGGCCGTGGCGGCCGGGGGCGGCGGCGCGGGGGCGGACAGGGAGGTGCGCAGGCCCATGGGCAGCGGCGCCGGCCGGGGCGGCGCGGGCTCGAGCAGCCCCGACACCGCGGCGGCGGCGGCGGCCGGGAGCAGAGGCGGCACTGGAAGGTGCGCCGCGTCGCTAAGCGGCGACCAGCCGCGTTCGTCCTCCTCCTCCTCCGCCTCTTCCTCCTCTTCCTCCTCCTCGCCCTCGCCCCCCTTCGTCGCCGCCACTTCCTCCTCTTCTTCCAGCAGCAGGCTCTCGTCGAACGGCTCCAGCTCCTAAAGAACACACCTTTCATATTATAGATTCTGGTTTCGTTTGGTTTGGTTTGGTTTGGTTTGGTTTGGTTTGGTTTGGTTTGGTTTGGTTGGGTCGGTTCGGGTTGAGTCGGGTCGTGTCGGGTTGCGTTGGATTAGGTCGTGTCAGGTCGGGTGGGATCGGATCAGGTCAGGTCAGATCAGGTCAGGTCGGGTTGGATCGGGTCGGATCGGGTCGGGTCGGGTCGGGTCGGGTCGGATCGGGTTGGGTCGGGTCGGGTCGGGTCGGGTTGGGTCGGGTCGGGTAGGTTCCCGTCGGGTTCCGTGGATTTGACTGGAGTTGACTTGGGATGGTTTGGCTTTGGTTGGCTTGCGTTGTCTTGGTTTGACTTAGTACCTTGCTTGATTTCAATTAGATTGGCTTGGGTTGCATTGAGTTGGGTTGGATTGAATTGAGTTACGAGTAGGTTGGGTTCGCTTGGGGTGGCTTGGATTCGCTTTGTTTGCTTGTCTTGGGTTAGTTCGGTTTTCTTGGTTTGGGTTGTTTAGACTTCTGTTGAGTTGATTCTGTTGACTTGGCATGATTTGCCTTCGTTGGGTAGGGTTGTGTTAGATTGTGTTGGGTTGTGTTGTGTTGGTTTGTGTTCGTTTCGGTTGGGCTGTGTTCAGTTCGATTATATGTCGGCTGGGTTTAGTTTAGTTCAGTTCTATTCGGTTCAACTGGATTCTATTTCGTTTATTTTCGTCAAGGAACAGTGAAAATTGTGTGTGACGTATGGGGGAGAATTATAATCTGGGCATGTTATCTTCAGCTCCAGAATAGTTTCCCCATCCTTTTACTACACATAGTTGAATGATGAATAAAAGTGTCAACTAAACGAGGTTACAGTTGAGTAAACGGCTCAAGCACAAATTAGCCAACATTTGTGAAATAAATGCGCATCATTTCTATAAATCGCCGATTTTACCTCTCAATTTGGGTTAATTTTGATCAATGTGAGTTTAAAAAAATCTCTCACATGACCGAACAGAAAGACCGGTATAGAATGTCAGGCCATGACCTTATAGGACGGCACAGCACAGTTCTAGGGATGCGACATCAATGTTAGAGTTTTCAAGACATCGATGTGTTTAGAAAATCAATAGATTTAGCATCAATTTTTTGAGAACGATGTTTTTTAATATCGATGTTTTGAGTTCGATGTTTTTACATGGCTGGTATTTTGCTTTTGAATAAAAAAGCACCATTATAATGAACATTTGTAATAATTTACAGATATCTTTAAATTGAACATTCTTCAGACCAAAGTTACCGAGAGTGAAAAATAACTACAATCGAGTTTTCGTGGAAGTGCACATTATTATTGAATTATCCAATGAGATAATATCAATTTTGTTAATTGACCTGATTGTTTTTTGACACTCAGTTGAATCTCAACGAAAAATTAATTCACACAACCACCGTCAAATTTAACCGTTAAATACCCCCTGCCAAAAAACCCACGCGTCAATATTAATGGCTACTAAGGCAGTTTTAAAAACATCTATTAATTTGGGACGATGTTTTATTAACATCGATATTTAGGAACATCAATGTTTTTGTGGGCAATATCGGATTCCTACACTACAACTTTCCACAAGGGTAGTATGGGAATAAGCAACATCATTGATGCAGACACAATTACGTCAATGATGACTTCCAGATTTGACAGGGGGAATAGTACCATGGGGAATAATACAAGCATCCATCAAGAAACCAAAACATTTCTAAGCACATGTTCATTATACATGCTTGCTCCTAATCCTTTCCAGAATAGTCCTCTGCAGTTTTCCTGGTAGAAAATGTAACCTGTATTTAACGTTTCTGTTAATATTTCACTAAATTTGTTCGCAGTACAGAACTACTCTTTACTATCCAAAACTTTTATAATTTTTGTTAAATTGTTTGCCCTCCATTCCACAAAAAATATTTTTCGCCAGCTCTGCTAATTGTCAATTCACCGACGAGCCACTTTCTAACAAAACCACCGGAGTATCGCGGGGCAGCTTTGCACTAGGCACGTTTCAAGCGAAATCCCTCCGGGCTAATGGGCGTAACCCAAACGACCAAGTAATTAAACTCGGTTTAAGCCTCTGCGAGGGATCCGTGCAGGATGTTACGAGAGATACAGAAAAGACAGACACGCAGAACCTTCTAGCGACTTAGCTGAAAAAAAGTCTCTTAGAGCATCTGATTTTGATATCCAGTAAACATTTTTTTCAGATTCTGAGACTTTTACATTTCACGGAAACAAAATACTGAAATAGAGATATTAAATGGAGAGGTTTTTATGTGAAGACTAAGGTCTTGGTATTGTTTGGGAAGGGGAAAAATGTCAAGAGAAGTCATTCTTAAAACCCGAGACTTCAGTATTCAAGTTCAGTATTCAGTATTCAAGAGTTCCTCAGTATTTCGACACCAAAGCTCAGTGTACTGCATCACAGAAAGTACTTTTTGATGCTGGCGTCGGACGATCCAAAACGGTATTGATCCAAATGGCTGTAGACGATCCAAAAGGGTCTAGATGTAGATGGTACTATAGAAGCTCTTTGCGGGCATCAGAATAAAAAGCTCTAGGAATCCCAAAACATCATTAATTTGTATCATCACAAATATCGCACATTCACGAACAGAAATTCCAACTGCAATTGCAGAGGAGCAGTGGCGACTCGTGAGTAAATAACATGGTGGTTCTGCCCCGCACAAAATTCAAAGTTGGACTCTCCATGTTACTTCAATTAGATTTTGTTATGCGAGATCAAACGCTCCACAAAACGTAATACAATTCATTATTTTCGAAAAAAATGCATATTCTTTGTGACATTTTCATTTACGTTTCTGAATATTCCTTCCAATAAGCCGAATCTAGTTGTGACTACGTTTACAGTGCCAGGAAGTGATACATGAACTATTTTTTTCCAATGCGACTTACAGAGGTTTCGTGTTTTTTATTTTTATTTTTTATTTTTGCGGTGGGCACAAGCTTTCATCTCTTTGACTACTCACATTCCCCACCAAAAAGGGCGCATGGAAAACAAAAGAGCATCCAATTGATCGCATTCTCAAATCCACTTGTTTCCTTCAGATGTCTTTACCGAAACTCCATGCAGACGTTTTGCCTTGGCTGCTACCTAAAACTTCGAGTTTTAATTCTGGAAAGAGGCTTACCTTGTTCTTTTACTTGTACCTTATCCTCATTATCCAATAAAAAAATAACTGTTGAATAAGACGACTAACAGAATTAATTTTCGACCGAATATTATCACCGCAATTTGAGTAGTTAATAAGGCAATTTCGCACACGCCGATCACTACGCCTTATCAAAGCACGATACACTACACACAAGACGAAACAACGCCGAAAAACTCGTCACACAACCGTTAAAAAACCTATGCGAGTTGCATGTATTCTCGCCTCTGCGATCGCACGTTGGAAGGGCAGTTATGCGATTTGGCATTATTCATGAAGCAATCGGAGCTCCACGGAACCCTAGAGCTGCTTCGAGCGCAGTTCGCATTGTCTCTTACGGGCAAGCAAAGCCCCGCCCACTGACTGAGCTCGACAGCTAAATATTTAGGAGCTTCAAATTGTAGCTCATAGAAGCCACGGAGACCACTGCGCGTCCGGTTGGGTTCGCGAATTAATCGCGAGGGAAGTAAATTCAAACTGTCATCGAAAAATATAGAAGCTGCCTTTCTAGAGCAAAGCCTCTACAAAGAAATTTCACAGAAGTAGAACACGGGGACGTTCTACAGCTCTCCAGCTCTCATTGTAGAATAGGGATGGTCGATTATTAAATAATAATCGATTAATATCTATTCGACAATTTTTTTATCAGAAAAATATGCATCCGTTAATCGATTTAATATGCATCCGAATTAATCGATTAATCTTACAATATCGATTAATTTTTACATGTTTTAATAAAGTGTAAAATTGTTAATCTGTAAATTAATTAACAGTGTAGTAGTTTTTTAGAAGCACGGCACGATTTAATTAATAATATTTGTTTATTCTTTGCTTAAGTACCTAATATTCATTTCTCACGTACTCGCAAGAAACGACTGTAACTAAGTTTAAAAGGAAAATGGTCGCAGAATTTCTAGATATAGTAACACCAGTAATTGTAATCAAACGATGAACTTAGTTGAGGATCATTTAAGGACAACTGACAATTCTGTCTCTTTCTTATTTCATACTGAATATAATACCATCACTAAAAATATTAGACATATTAGTCATAAACAATGACTTTTCATTTGATTAGTTTTCCTAACATGAAATTAATGGTGAATGTTTGTCTCTATTACGTTTTACAGTTAGAGAAAGATGAGCAGAATTGGAATTACGTTACTTCAGTTAAAGAGTAGAGATGTACTTTCATATTTTAGATAGATAGATATTATTCTGCAGGTAAGTATATACAACCTGGTGGCAGAACTCTACAATTTACATATTACTAATATTAACTTTAAATTATTTAAAGACATAATAATAATAATAATAATAATAATAATAATAATAATAATAATAATAATAATAATAATATGCTAACAATAATAGCCTTAACTACATTTTATGGTTGACCTGCACAGTTATTTGAAACTATTAAATACAAGATTACACGACTTTTTAATTACACTTCACTTCACTTTCACTTCACTTCATTTCACAACATTTGAAATTCACTTCTCTTTCTACTTCTATACTGCACTACACTGCACAACACTTCACCACACTTCAATACAATACTACTTTGAATATAATTATATATTTAGAAGAGGAACGCATTTAATAGTAATTAACACAATAATAATAGCAATAAAAATAGCAATAATAATCAAATAATAACTGATATAATAATCCAACTTACTAAATTAATAAAGTTTACAAATACCATAAGTTAATTTATTTTTAAATCTTTGAACACCTAGAGGAAAGGGTTCCAAGGCTGTCGCAGGTAACTTATTCCAGTCCGTTATAGTTGCATTTGTAAATGAAAATTTTCCAAATCTGTTCTCTGTGGCCTAAACTGAATTTTGTGCTTGTGATACCCCTTACTAATTTTGCTAGTCTTTAAAATTAATATTTGAATTACAATAATCGAGCTAAAAATCGGAAAAAGTAATCGATGTAAAAATATTCGTTATCGGTGTAAAAATAGTCAATTTCAATTTTTCGATTAATCATATAAACTAATCGATTGTTGTACTAATCGCAATTAAATCGCCCATCCCTATTGTAGTGTCGCTCCTGCAGTGGAAGGAGACACAGAGTGCCGACAGCGCATCTCCTAATCGCAATCTTAATGACATTCTGCATCTGCAAACTTCGCCTACATTTCCGCGCTCTGAGCGGTGAGCCTTTTGTGATCAGGAACGCAACAAAACAAAGACACTTTTTTTTACCGCTCTCGTCATTTGTGATTACACGGCAAATTAATTTCGTGACGTCACATCCGGAGCTTGCTTTTCCGCAGCTGCCGCCGCCGTCGCCTCCGCCTCTACCGACGTGTGTTCGCGAGACGGTGGCCAGGTCTTCTCTCCCTCCCCTCCCCCTCCTGCTCCTTCGCCGTAAGTGGACAGCTGTTGAAAGACTCCCGGCCGCGAATCGCCCCGCGCTGCCGCTATTGAGGTCAACGACCCCGGGTGACTGCGAGTCGACGCGTGTGGGCGTGTGCGTGCGAGAGAGGCGATGGAGTGGCAGGGAGGGGGAGAGGACAAGCGACTGGGAAGGGCCTTCGGATTTAGGACGGCGTTCGTTGTCAATTAAGTTTCCGAAGAGGAGTCGCGGGAAATTGCTTCACGTACAAAGGGAGAGTTTTCGTTCAATCAGACACGTCGTCACACAGCAACTAGATAAAGAATGCAACAGTTTTGGTGAATAACAGTTGGCACGTGAAAGGATTTATGTCTCAGCATAAGAAACAATGGAAACTCCAAGAAATCTCATATTTAGAATAATGTTCCAAAATTGTTACTCTCAAATTTCAATTTAATTTCCTATCCGACCACTTTAATCCTGATCTCTATCAAAGCTTTGAAAAGTAATATACTTATTTCTGAGAAAATGAGTTCTCATGTTATTACAGCACTGCTGAGAGAAGTGCGGAATGTTACATCATAATTCTTACACAATGAATACTCTCCAAATCGTTAGCTGTTAAAAAGCCCCTTGCAAGAGTAATATCATGCATGAGGCACTAACGTATTATGCTAAGTGTTCTGCTAGCCTAAAGAGACGAATATTAGTGTAAACATTTACCAAATACTGATTAAATTTGTCATTTTGTGAAACTTAAGTCTAAGACAAATTGGCAATGCTTACTGTTGCGTATGGAAGGCAAACATTCTCAATACGAAAATTTCAGTACCTTTCCCAATTTATCACCTTCTCTCTGCGAGTGTCGGCACTAGTGGTGCAGAAGCTTTAAACAACATCCAAGTCTAGAAGCCGAATGCTGGGGGTTCGAGTCCCGCATATGAGTATTTTTTGTTGACAAACAGCCAAAGCAAATGGATAAATGGACCACGAGTGGAATGCCCTGTGTAACAAAATTAATGTTGATGGTCCAATAAGTTGTACGTGAGTTGTGTTAAGCTAGCTTAGTACAACAATCGCAAATTTGAGGCAGGTAATTTTACACGCGCATTTCCAAGTTGACAGCGAGGTTCCGGTCAATGGCTTCCGCGATTCACAAAAAAACATTCTCGAGTGCAGCCAACGCAACTTTTTCAGTCCATTTTACGCCAAAGTACTGATTCCAGGGCCGGCGCTAGGCGTGGGCAGACCGGGCGGTTGTCCGACGCCCCGCAAGTCAAGGGGCCCGATTATGGAACTGATGGGAAAAAAAACTGAAATAAAAATTAGAACTCAAGAAATTCGATGACGTAATTTAAAAGTGGCGGTACAGTAGTCTGATATTTCAAAAAAAATTCAATTACTTATAAGGTATAGCTCTATGAAATACATCAAGTGACGATAACATTAAAATAGGTTTTACTGAAATTTGCATTTATTATTTCATGTATTTATCAACGTAATTTCATTAAACTTACTAAACACAACAATTTTTTTAGCACTTTAAACTCACCGCGGAAATAATATTATTTGATCACTACATACTTTTACTTAAAACTGTTTAAAATATATTTCCAAAAACGTTTTATAGCTTAAACGTAATTTTTGTTGTTAGTTGAAATTAAATAGAACTCATATAGTTTCTTCATAGAACTTTCACATTTTTTATTTTTTCGGAGGGGGTTTCAGCATTGCCCAATGCTCAAAATTGTCTAGCTCCGGCACTGACAGATACGGTTTATCTTGACTCATTTTTTCCGCGTGTATTTAAATATTCCACAAGTCGTCGACGTTTCCATCTAGTTTCGCTGTTTTAATGAGTCATGGGCGTGTCCAGAACGACATTCTGGCGTAGTCAGCTTCACCGCAACACCACGAATTCCATCATTCCGTCCATAACCATTCATATAGCATTACCAGGGGCGGATTTAGATGACCTAAAACATCGCCAAGAATGATCGGTAAAATGCTGTTAAAATTGTTTTAAAATGCCCTCAAACCAAAGAAAAATGACGTTACAAATATTATCAAAACCAGTTGGGATGAACAACTCAAGCTGTTGGATTCGTTATTGATGTAACCGAGGTTTCTTCCATTCGTTCGAGTAAACTCTACTTGCAAACTTTTGGTTTGGACTGTTCCTTACCACGAAATTTCTCTCTTTAGTTATCCCGAAATCGGCCGAACCAGAAATAGCTCTGATATACCTCACAAGAATTACATACAACGGCTGTCAAAACAATTTCTGATCGAAAAAATAGAATAGGCTACTGAGTAATTCCGTGAAGAACATTTGCATCTCGTAAATATTATTTGAAGTAAGTACCAATAAAAATGACATTAAAATCGATTAAACCAGCAAAAAAATGCATTAAAAATGACGGGAAAAGTAACAAATGACTTATCAGTCTAAACCAACAAAAAATGCAAAATAATGACCTATAAAAATGGGTCATTTCCTTTAGTCATAACTTAAAATGAATTTCTATACTAAACGGAATTGTTCTAAAGTTAAAAGAAAAAAAATGACATTTTATTAAAATCCGACCCCTAATCATTACAATAATACCTCCTTTTAAATCATCATAATATCTGCTTTTAAAAGTATATCTTTGAAGATTTTGCAAGAAAATGCTTCAAACTCAAATCTTTGTTCAATTAGTACGTAAGTTTTACGAGGAGTAATTAAATAAGTAAAATCAGCTTCCGCGAGACTACGGAGTAAGCTTGTACCAATAGTTAGCCTCCAACATCAAGCGTCAGTCAACCAGCTTATCAGCCAATTTATAAAACCAGTGCAATTAATACGGTACATTTAAATTTCGCTATTTTATCTAAGACACTTCCTCTTGTGATGACTGTTCATAAAAGAATAAATTTGACTAGGTTGCATTCAGGTCAAGCTCTGATGGAATGGCGGAATTATAACTGTAGCTTAATGGACACATGCGGCCATTAATTGCAACGGCAGTTGACTTCTGATCTACTAAAGGTACTAGTTAATGTAGCAAGAGCAAATGAAGACGCATTGCGTAGGCGGAACTGAAGTCATTTGCCGGCCGCGCGAGCTAACGAGTCAATTGGGTTGAGCATTGTGGCAAAATGTCACCTCCGAAGAATGCGGAATGTGAGAAGCATGTGCAGAAATGAAACTTAATTACCACACATGACAATAAATTCTGCATATTTCCATTGTCGTTGGCATTCTAACTTTGAATACGTTTACAGCCTTGATTGAATCCACTTCGCTTGCGCAAACTTATGATACACACATGAGACATACATTTATAAATTAATGGATAAAAGATAAATAAATTTCAGAGTTTGTTTACTTTTCATTATTTCTCTCTACCTTCTAACTGAATGCTCTGTCGAATTCATATTTTACTTGTACTGAGTTTAATCATTCCTTGAGTATTTTTTTCACTCTAAACTCGCAATCCCCGCGTATTTTACATACGCGTTGGTTAAGATAAAGTAATTTTTACTTTTTATTTATATGGAGTCTTTTTTGTAAGTATCCCGCCTCCATTTTCAATTTTCTGGTGGCAACGATTCAGATTCTGTAGTCCATTTTCCTGCGTCCGACCTGACAATGTGTCCAGTCCAATTCCACTTCTGAATCTAGTCCTAATCTTCGACATCCTTGTGTCATATTCTTTTGCGTACATTTCTACACTTTTATGAAGAGAGGCCCAAGCGAAACGCATACAAAATTTCTTGCATCCACCTTTTGTAGACTGTAAGTTTAGCCGTTCATTTCTTGTTAGAAATCATTCTTGAACAGCATTTGTGGGAACAGGTAGAATGCATGGTTGCGATGTATAGATTATATTTTATGTTAAGGGGAAATTGTTCTTACGAATCCGATTGTGACCAAAATTTGCTCTAAGCACTTCTCCTATATTTTACTTTCTCGCCCATTTTAAGAACTTACGCAGTAAAAAGAAGTTATTATATTCCCGTGGTGGTAATCGGGGATATTTCGACAGAAAAACTCGTATTGTCGGGCTCTGGTAACGAAAAACTGGATAAATAAAGTTTCTATATGTAGTAAATTACTTCCTCCAACTCGTTGTAAAGTGAGAATCCACATTTTGTGAGTCCTTGATATCGAAAAATTGATTGACAGAAAAATCTGTCCGTCTATCCGTGATCAAGACTAGAGCATAAACTATGAAGACGATTTTCCTCAAAATCAATGTCCTCCCATTGATATGAACTCTCTTGAGACCCTGCGAGTTTGAAACGGATATTTTGATTTTGGGAGACACTTCACTTGAAGTCTCATATTTTTAATTTTTTCTCGAAAAATCTCCAAATTTTTTTAATTAAATTTTGTTCTCTATAGCCTAAAGAACGCTTAAATGATGTCGTAGATCTCATTTTCGTTGAACGCTCTGAACTTTCAAAAATTGCAATACATAATACGAGAAAATATGTGCTGTCTCCGCTAGTTTTTGTGCACTATCTACTGTGAAGGAAACGATTTGTTATAAATACCAATACTACGATATTATAAAAATGGAAATACTGACGATGTATAATGACGTATCAAACATGAAACATACTGCGTCATCGTCAGAGACAGATACGACACAAGGAAGAGGATGCAACTTTGTGCATCTAGGTAATCTAGAGTTAGCATCTAGTAAAGTAGGCATCTAGAGTAATGCATCACTCCTCTGAATGAGAAAGAAAATGATTATGCCCTCCTAGGAAGTAAAAACTTAAGAGACGTTCATATATGAAATGAAATTCTGCATTTTTTAAAATTTGGGCAAGAAAGTTCCATCACTAAACTATTTTGATCATGAAATTATCCACTACAGAAAATGTTGCGTCTATTTAACTCCGCAATTGAAGTTGTATAGACGGATGAAATATCTGGTCCACAGTGATCGGAGACATTTCATCTATTGAACTAAAATATTTTCATATCTAAAGGTGAATATGATGCATTGTGTTTGACACTTCACATATTTATATTTTGTCTTCGATAGTTACATCGATATGTGAATCGATCTATTCACAATCGAAATGTGAATTGGCAATGTCGTGTTACGAATTTTGTTGTTATCAAAATAACTCTAGCCATTCTCATCCGCTAGAACTTCACACGGTTTACATAGCACTTCTGTCATGGGAAGAAAATTTTATTCTTCGCTCTTCGTTTACAGAATTATGAACGTGTGCGTATTTATTAATTAATTAGTACAATAAGAAGTTCCTATTAATTCCCCTTGCAGTCGCGTGACTGATGGCGTACTAGAACACCCTCTAATCTTTGCATCAAGGCGGCAGGTGCCCTCAACTAAGGAAAAGGGGAGTGTGTGTGTATGTGTGTGTGTGCAAGTGACAGCTGACTGCTCCCGCGGCGAGTAGGGCAGCAGCAGCAGCAGAATGAGGAGAAGCAGCACCTGCGCCCTGCAAGCGCTTTTTCGCCTTCCGCTTCCGGTGAGCCCTTCTTCCGCTTCCCTCCTTCTCACCTCCCACGACCCACCCCCGCCCACCCAACCCACCCACCCACTCACCATCTGCCCACCCACCCACCCACCCACTCGTGCGCCTGCAAGACCGTCCGTCACACGCACACACACACACACACACACACACACACACACTTCCCACCTCTTTCGCCCCTACCCAATATGTCCAGCCACCCACACTCCCACAAGTCCGCCTATTCACGCACACACACATACACAAAGACGCTCACATAATCGCCCATCCTTCCAGGTACATAGCTACCCTTCCGCACATCACCACTTCTCCAACGCCCGCCCGCCCACCCGCTCTCTCTCTCCCACTCACTCACACGCCCGCCTAACCGCCCACCTACTCATCCAGACAGACCGGCCACTCACCCTTTCACCCAAACACTCGCACTACCACTTGCCCGCCCGCTCACCCACCCACCCACACTTCTCATCTCCTCCGCCCTCGTCCATCTGCCTAGCCAACCACTCGCCCGCAAGCCCACCCATCCATATAAACACCCACACACATACACAAAATCGCCCATCCTTCCACACACCCACCTACCCGCTTCTCCCACACCCTCTCGCCCCCCTCTCTCTCTCACACACACACTCACTCACTCACTCACTCACTCACTCGCTCACTCACTCGCTCACTCACCCACACGCCCCGACAGACGGGCCACTCACCCTTTCGCTCACACACTCGCCCTACCACTTGCCCGCCCGATCATCCACCCAACTCATCTCCTCCGCCCTCGTCCATCTGTCCAGCCACCCACTCGCCCAACTACACACACACAGACGCACACACAACCGCCAACCCTTCCACGCACCAAGCTAGCCACCCTCACACCTTCCCATTCACCTCTTTCACGTACGTGTTCAAGCCCGACCACGCCCCCTCACACGCCAGTCCACCCTCTCACCCACCTACCCACCCACACGCCCACCAACCTACCCACCCCGGCAGGCAGACCACTCACCCTTCCTCCCACTCCCTCGCCCTACCACTTACCCCCCCTCTCACCCACCGCCCGTTTATACACCCTCACACCAACCCATCCACCCACCCGGCCACACACGCGCAAGCAGTTGCCCGTCCGCCCGCCGGCGCATCAGAACAATCGCGCGTTCTCACGCGCCCGCTGTTTCCGCCGCCCCAGATCCGCACGCGATCGCCGCCTCGCACGCGTCTCCCCCCCCCCCCGCCCGTGCTGTCGGAGGCGCGGTGGCAGCGATCGCGCCGGGGCAAAAGGACGCGTGTGCACTCGTACATTTAAATGCATGCGCACCGCGTGCGTCAGCGTGTTTACTGACAACTGCGGCTTCGTACGCCGGGTGGACCTCGAAACAAGTGGCGGCGATAATAATAATAATAATAATAATAATAATAATAATAATAATAATAATAATAATAATAATAATAACAATAACACATACGAATGAACTCTAGGATGAGAGGCAAAACGTTACAACATACTAGAAGAATGGTAGATACTAGACTTCCAAAGACAGTTTTCTGTTATATAACGCAAGGACGGACAGACGGGGGAAGATCTAGGAGAAGATGGAAGGAGACTCTGTGAAGACGGAACAGGCAACTGCCTATTCCGTGAAGTGTAGAAGGAGAAGAAAACAAATTACTTTCTCAAGCAATTAACTTTGGCTTATGCGAGAGTAATTTATATTTACTGTACAAAAAGAATCGAAGTAACATCTCCTGCAATCGATCTCAGAATCGCTGAAAGACAACACGAATACGTAGACCGACATGGGGGGGAGAGGGTCCTGCACTGAGAAGCAATTACATTATAAAATTGTTCATCAACGCGAGAAGAACGTGGTTTACAACAATAAAGAAGTCTAAATGCGTGAATAACGAGAAAAAACAAAGTACATCTAAACTTGTTCAAATGTACAAATGCAAATTAATAACTACCAATTCCAAAAGGTCGTAAACTTTAATTATTTAGGATATATCTTAAATGAAAATATTTAATTCAATCTGAAACCTATGAAAGAATAAGAAAAGGGCAGAAGGCATATTATGCCAATCTAAAAGTTCTAAAATACAAATTATTAACAAGAGATATAAAAACGATAATATACAAGACGCTAATACGTCCTATTATCACATATGTTGCAGAAACACGCACATTAAACAACAAAGACATAAACCATGTAAGAATAGTTGAGGCTGATAATGCGTAAAATATCTGGGCCAATAAAGTCATTGCTGATGTAGGAGGATAAGAACTAACCAAGACATAGATAACTTAATAAAAGGGGAGGATATCATAAAATTTATTAAAGCTCAAAGTATTAACTGGCTAGGTCATATTCAAAGAATGCAGGTAAACAGACTCCAAGAGAAGATAATGGAATGAGTGACAACAGGTCCAAGAAACAGAGGAAGACCAAGATCTCGGTGGATGGATGACGAGTGCCAAGATTTAAGGTTGTTGGACGAAAAAGACTGTAGAGAATACGAAAAGATAGAATGACTTAATTGAAAAAGCCAAGACTCAGAAAGGGATGTAGAAGGGATGGAGGAAGAAGAAGAAATGCATAAATACTCATACCAATGAATAATAAAACACATTTACAAAACGAAAGGTAAGAGCCGCACATATAATTCACTTAAATTCTTTATTTTGAGATAAAGTAACTCAAATTTTATATTGGTCTTCAGCATGACTATATCTGAAACTGGATTATGTTCTTACAATCTGGATATCTAACTGAGCGTGTCTATCTTTCTAAGACAAACTTTTAGGTAGCTTCAAACAAGTGCAATCAAATAGTGTAAAAATATTTTAAATACATTTAGTTTCAGTTTCTTTTTAACTTTATTCACTCGTTTTTCCTCACTTCTTGCGTGTTCGCTCTGGTGCCAGGAATGGAGACGAGCCAAATTCAGAAAAGAAGTGTCCACGGCGACAGAGTACGTATTGACTTTTCAGAAGCCACATGCCAACAAACGTGATCCTCCCACGCGCCCTGGCAAGTCCGTCCCCCCTCCACCCCCTCTCCAACCCTCTCGGTTCCTCTTCCCCTGCCACAGAAAACGGGGCAGCGTTATGAAACAGAAAACGCTTGCAGCTAGAGCCCAGGGAATACGCAGAAAAGGCACATCTCGGCGACCAATATTTGCAGTATGACGCACGATTAACACTCCACTACTAGCGAACCCTTTACTCACACGGGATATTTGCATGCCACAACATCTTCTATACTAATAAAACTGAATTGAACGACGTGTAACCGTCATCGACACCACAAAATGTAGTATTTGAATAGATATGGAATTTTTACAGGCTATTCTTCAGGATTGTCGCAGTGTCCCTGCAAAGTTTGGTAAAGATTAACACAAACCAATTGCGTAAAATAAATAATTTAAATAATATGTTTGTAGATGCACCGCGACCATTTTTCACCTCTCGCTTAGAGCACGTGGTTCCTAATATATTCCGCTAGAGCCCTGTGCTACAGCAAAACTGTAAACCTAATTTATTCGCTAGAGGCCAGTAGCGGTGCATAAGATAAAAAAATCCATCGAATAGCTATGAGTTGTAAAATAAAATAAAAGAAAATTGTAGTATTTTCTTAAAAATTGAACCAATTATGTTAAAAATAATAATCTTAAACACCGTGGTTTATATAAAATAAATCTTTTCTCTCATTCGCAAGGATTGGATATGAAGAAAGCTCGGACAACGGCGAGTATTTTGCGAGTCAGAAATAAAAAAAAGAAATATTATGTAAGATACAAGATATTCAGAATCGGATAATTCAGTGATTCAGGGATCAGTGATTCTGGTTGCGTCAACTGCTAAGGTCATTAGCAGAAGGTTTAGTCATTAGCAGCCACTCCCGGTTTCTTCTACAGAAGTGGCGGTGATCTTCCCCCGCTAGATGGTGAGATCTGGCGCCGACCTACCGTCGGCTAGCGGGGTTTTGCCCACCTAGGTATCTCCCACCAGGGGGGCAACGCTCCAACCGGGGCAAACTCTATGCTTCCAACCTATCTCCTGGCATGTGTGGTAGTGTAGTACATGTTAGTGTAAGTGTGTGTATAAGGGGGAGAGGATAGAACAAGGAAGAGGAAGGAAAGATCGCTCGCGGTTCGTGGCCCGTTTGGTAGGGTACTGCTCCAGCATTCGCCTGGTGTTGATCGGAGAAACCACGGAAAACTACCGATCAGAGCAGCCGGGTGCTAAAATTATCCTCCATACAGCGCCCGGAATCGATATAGCTGTCTATGTAAGTGTAGTGTATCGAAAATCCTGCCGTCGGGACTCGAACCTAGGACCTCGGACAGAAAGATATCAGTTAATGCCCTGAGCCTCCTCTCCCGGTTTTGAGTCGCCGCGTAAAATATATTACACACCAGTTAAATAACTGGGACAAGGCCCGTTACTGCCTGTTTGAACATTCTAGTGGTCGTGTTTTCCTCCAATCAATTCAAGGTGGATGCCAGAGAAATACTCTAAAACACTGGTAGAGCGAGCCTTTCAGTGGCAAGACCTTCTTCGCAGCTCTGTCCTCACTCCTATCTTTAACGCTGGACAATGAGATATCCCCCTATCAAAGTAAAGTCGGCTGTACCGTGTTATAGATCTACTGCAGGTGAAAGATTCTCAAAGTTGAAACAAGCCTCTGAGTAAATTCAAATCGCCTGTTTCGTCACCCGAAAGATACCTTCTTTCGCCTTATAGATTGATTGACTGGCTGCCAATGAGTTGGCGAGTCGGTGGAAAGGTGTAAGAAAAAACGGGACGATGCAACTGTCAAATGTCTCACGATTGGCACTCTTGGCTCAATGCGCAATCGTGCTCGAAGAACACCATCTGTTACGAATACCGAACGTGTACTCAAAGAAGCATTGTCGTCTCTGTAGCGACTCTGAAGTGGAGGTCCAAGGAATCGAGTCCCGACCCCTTGCAAAAAAACAACCTCTTTCTTAACCCCAAGTTTCCTCAACGTCCAACTCGCTCGCACCACATGTGTGAACACATTTCTCGAAAGACATTTCCCCGATTTTTAGCGTTTTTTCAATGCATTTTTCACTGATAAGATTTGTAGAGTATTCCACACTAATTTTTTTTAATACTCAGGCATGTCAGACACTTATTTCTCAGCTCTCTGTTTTCACCGTGATAAAGTACAAATAAAAATCTCAACAAATAAAAATTGAGTCACTACTATTTTTTTAAGGAATATATTCTAGTTACATAACCGTCTCAAACTTTTTCCTGACTTCTAACGAATTTTCTGTGAATTCCCTGATTTACTCCTGATTTTCCAGAGTAAAGAAATTCCCTGGTTTTTCATGTTTTCAGAAAGCGGCCAACGTGGCCATTTAAACCGTCCAAATTAATTTAGGAAGCGCTTTCTCGAGCGATCCTGCACACGCCATTCCGGCGTTTTGAGTGTCCAAGATACATACATTACGTCGACGAACCGTCGCGTCGCGAGGAACGCGTGTCCGATATGCAGAAGCGTCGCACTTAAAGGGGCGGGGCGGGGGCCGTTTCGCGTTTCGAGGTCGCAGGAGGCAGGGTCATTTAAATACCCTGCAGCGGCAGGGCGGCCAGGCAGCTGGCGAATTGAACGGCGACGGGGGGCAGGGGGTGGGGGAGGGGGTGGCGCGTGCGAGCGTTCCTGGAAGGCAGCTGCTGCTGCTCCTGCCGTCGGGCAGGAAGCGCACTGCCCCACCCCCGCCGTCACCCCCGCCGCCAACGCCTCTACAGCTGTCATCCCCCCCGGAACTACTTCGTCGCTACCTCTGCCTCCGTTGCGTCGTCGCCTGCACCTCCGATGAATTCGCTCTGTGTGAGCTACTTCACGCTCAAGTAGGCGCTTGGACTTTCTTTTAAATTTTCCCTCTTCCTCTCTATCCTTCCACCTCTCTTTTCTTCTACCTTTCTTCTTTCCTCTTCCTCTTTTCTTCTCTCTCACATTTCTTCTTTCTCTTTTCTATCTCTCTTCTCTCCCACTTTCTTCTCTTTTCTTTCTCTTTACTATCTCTCTTCTCTTCCTTCTTTCTTCTCTCTCTTCTTTCTCTTTTCTCCCTCTCTTCTCTCCCATTTTCTTCTCTCTCTCTCTCTCTCTCTCTCTCTCTCTCTCTCTGTCCATTCATTTTCATATCTCGGTCTTTCATCTTTCTCCATCTCTCGTTAGCCTCGAACAATTTTACTCTTAAATTCTCACAGCCTCGTTTTCTTTCCGGATCTCCCTTCCTCTGACTATTTCTCTCAATTGAATTCCTTTTTTCTCAATGCCATTTCCAATTTTTCTCTCTTGCAATCGTAAATATCCTTACTACAGTCATAGCGTTTTCTTACTCTTCTCCATCGCAACCTCGTTCATTTCCTTGTCATATTTCGATCTTTAGTAATAATTTTCTTCAAGTACTTTTTTACTTTCTTTTTGGTTTCTCTCCTTAATTTTTCACTCCTTCTTTTATGTCATTCTTCGAAATGCATATTCCTAGATATTTGCTTTTTCTTCCATTTTTATCGTATCTTCATGCTTGCTCCTGGATAATGTTCATGCCAAAGACATTCATAGGACATGAAAGTACAAGGACACGTGGATATGTAGAAATGTATTAGTAATCGATTTTTTTAAATATCAAGGGCAATCAATACAACTCTTTTTTTGGAAATGAGCTGTCATGTACGTAAAACGTGAATTTTTATTTCCTTCATGCAATTCTTGCAATAGATTTCACTTCCTCTTAACTGTCCACTTCGGGACCGGCACCTACGACTAGTAATGCTACTTCGACAACAAAACATCGAAGTTACCAAACATCGATTTTTATAGCTGGTTTAGTAAACTCCAACATTAAATTCGTGCGCAACAAAATTTAATTTGACAGTGCCCATGTTTATAATTAAAAATTTAACTCAAAATAATGTTGTAAACCATACGATGAAAGGCGAATGAAATACTAGGACATCAGGATCATCTTGGGCGAGGGAAGTGTTCTCCATGAAAGTAGAACAAAGTTAGTCAGTTATTATTTCATATTTTAACTTTTACAAAATTGTAATATTGAAATTAATGAATAAAATTGTTCATCCATGAACAAAACATCCGAAAGTGTGAAAAAATCGAGCACAAAACATCGATGTTCAAAATATATCGGATTCAATATATCGATGTTTAAAATATCAAAACACGATGTTTTTTATAGAAACACCGTGTTTTGAAAACATCGACATAGATGGTGCATTCCTAAACCATAAAACTAATGATTTAGCAATGACGTTAATATGTGTGTAATAAAGAATACGAAGCTTGTAAGAACTTCCTTTGTAGGAAATAATCTTAACTCGTGTTACTGGAGGCTTCTATATTTACAGGACATAATTGCAGTTCTTTCATGTACACACGTACTAAACCGGCCATTAAATCTCTCGTTCAGTACAGACCTGTACTGTACATCCAAAAAAAGCTCTTAAAGTAATCGTGGATTTCCTTTCCATTTCTTTGCGGCTAGAGACTTGTCGCGACAGACACGTGAGTCGCCGTTGAAGACTCATGGCGACCGGTTAAAAGGTGTCCGGTTATACGCCCATTTAATTATAGTGACTTCTGACGTTTGATCAGCTGGTCGCGGTTATCCACTCGGGAGCTTCGTCACAATTTAATGTTTGGTATTGAAGCTCCCGCTTGGGTACCCGCGTCCCAGCTGTTAACCAGCGTCAGAAGTCAGAAAACACTACAATTAAATCGGAGAACAAGAGAAAGAAGAGTGTTGTGTGAGCGGTGAAGTTAATAATACAAAATTGAACATACGTTTTGAACATTGATGAATATCTGATTTTATATATATATATATATATATATATATATATATATATATATATATATACATATATATATATATATATATATATATATATATATATATACATACATACATATATCTGTATAAGCGGGACAGAGCCAAGTGGAAAACTTCTATTAATAGATATGAAAAATTATATAGTCTCGAAACTAGTAGGAATGCGCAACATACGTTTCCTTCTCTTAGTGTTAGTCAGCAACTAATCAGATTTTTTTTAAAAGAGCATAACATCATTTAAAGATCTTTAATTGAATGAAGTTATTCGAAAAACATCTTTGAACAAGAATCAACATGGTTGACAAATGGCTTGGAAAGTTGAGACATCTTAAAATTTGCAAAGGAAGGATGCACGCCCAAAATTAGAGTTATTATATTAGATTACGAGTGGAATGTAGAAAACTTCTACATATTCACTATACGGAAAATAGAAAACCAAAAACAACAACAACAACAACAACAACAACAACAACAACAACATTGTTTCATGTGATGTAAAAAGAGGGAAGTTTAAAAATTCTCAATCAAAACAATCACTTTTTACTGTGAACACGGGTTTGAACATGTTTCTGGAATTATAATGGAAATGTTTTACATTTATCAAGATCTGTGTATGTTATATGGAACTGTGGCAAGAAATAGTACTGTTCACCTTAACTCAAAACGTAATGCACTATATATAATTACTACTAGACAGATGATTTTAAAGTTATAATATATGCGTTTTAGGTGCCTAAAATAAGTTTTTCAGCATCTCAGTTAGGCTTTTTAAATGGTAGAATAGGCACAAATGAAGCAGGAAACTTACAAAAAACACCTTTTTACATTTTAATATATATTTTAGTTCATGTAATCCTAAAATGTATTTATAAAACTTAATTTGGTATAAGGTACCAAGAAAAAATAGGTTTTTACCTAAATATGCGCGGTCTAATTTATTACTAATTTATTCTTTTTAGGGACACACGTGTTAGACTATTGCTAAATTTACATACTCACAATTCTATGCTTTTAAAACCTCTTGGAACTTAAGAAAGCTCGCTTCGCTAAAAATAACCACACCCTCATTTGTTTTCATGAAAGAAAAATGTCTAATGCTTTCAATACATCGTTGACAATTCACACCACAAAATAATTAACAAATAATAGCAGATGAGCGTTCATTCAATTAAAAACTAAGTTATACTATAAAACAGGTTAATATTAGCAAGCGACAAAACATATGGAAGACACTACTTTTTAAAGCATAAATCACGAAATTCAGTTGAATAGAAAAACCTCAAACTTGTTTCTGAACAAAAACCGTAGGGTTTTAAATATAATGATATTTGCATTTGTTATGTCAGAGATTTTAATGAAAATCGGAATTATATAATACTTTTAAAAGTACTTTCTTCTGTTCGAGAAAAAACTTTAAAGAAACAAAATTCTGCCATTGTCCGGAAATTTTTGAAATTGACACCGGGGCTTCATGTGAAGTATTCCTGATTGAACTCCTGACACATATACGAAGTTTCATCACAAAAACTTGTAATGTGAGACATAATATGTGACACATAAACCCAGACAGATATCTATCCATACAGACACCCTGATTTCCGAATACAAAATTGCGTGTTACACGAGCCTCTCCAGTTGAGCCAATATTTGGAATAGCGATAGTAGACGTAAATCCTGAGTATGTGGAGAGTTACAGTTCAATAGAACGTCAATCACGGATTTTACGAATGAAAATTCGAGATAGTAATGCTGGGGTGATTCCAATACTTTTCCTCCGTTCACTACTGTATAGCGAGGAAGAGTAAAAACCATGTTAGCCATCAATTGTTGAGATCGTAAAACCTGTTTAACTGAGACTTCTTTATATCCCGAATTTTTCTGTTTCCTAACAGAGGACTTAACATTCTTGGATTTCTCCGAAAGATACCATATTCTAAAAAAAATGGATGATTCTACACTTTCTTCAGTCATTATTAACGTGTTTTATTAACGTGTTGTAAACAAAAATTCTTTTGCAGGTAGTAGACGGAACGCGCACAATGAAATACAAATCCGTTTCATGCACGTCGCAAATATTATAGTGAGTTCGAGTCCCCACGTGGGAGGATTTTCGACACTAACTACATAGCTAGGTCGAATTCAGTGGCTGTCTGGAGGAGAATTCTATAAGCTCGCTGCTCTGATCGGTAGTTTTCTGTGATTTCTCCTATCAATACCAGGCGAATACTAGAGCAGTACCCTAACAAACGAGCCATGGACCGCACGCGATCTTTCCTTCCTCTTCTTGTCCTCTCCTCACCCTTTAATTACACACACCAACATGTACTGCACTACCACCCAAGTCGGGAGAGCAGTCGGGAGCTTAGAGCTTGTCCCGGTTGGGGCGGTGCCTCGCTGGTGGGAGATACCAGGTTGAGGGAAACCGCTATTGGACGTGTAGGTTGGCACCGGATATCGCCATCCAGGGGGGGCAGAACACCGCTCCCACCAGCGATAAAAACATGCACTTCACTTACAGGAATAATGACCTTAACAGTTGACACGCCCGGGAATACTAAGTAATAATCAATCAAATATGAAGCGAAAGCTCAGTTCGTTGTCACCGAGCGTAAAATATAAGGTACTATGCAATATAATTATAAAGGCTAGTCACATGGTAAACTTTGCAGATAATTTACTGTGTCAGAATCGACTTTCTCTTTATATTCATTTTTGGCTTGGATAATCACACTGTATATAAAAATTGATGTTGCTTTGTTGGAAATCGATAAACTCCCATACTACTTGTTGACCGATCTCTATGAAAGTTGACACACGTACGTGTTTTTTCATGGAAAAGATTTTGATACTGTTCGCTTTGTTGTCACTCCTCTAGATGGCGCTTCTATTTAATGCAATTCCCAATCCACCTGGTCTTCATTGTTGCTGAGTGTTGCCGTTTGACGCGGGGCGAGGCCGAGGAGACAAGCGGACGGCACGGGATGGAAAGGGAGACTGACATGCAGACAGAGAGCGAGAGACGAACAGACAGACTGACAGAGCATGTCTGCGGGGTTCTGCTGGTAAAATGTAATAATGCACTGTTTGTAAAAAACGATTTTTGTCAAAATATTTTTGTTTAATATTCATCCTTGTAACTGAAACAAGTGTGATTAAAATTTGATAAGGGAATTCTTCTGTAAGTGGGACGAGCCCTTTTTGAACTTCAATAAATGGGAAACTGAATATGTAAAAAAAAAAAGAAAAATTGTATCTGGAAATCCCAGTTATCCAAGTTCGACTGTATTAACTTTTAAATCAAGGCAAACACACTTTGAAAAATCTACATGATCCACTCCTTCGTAAATATAAGCGACTCGACTTTCCTACCTATAGTTAACACATTGATGCTAAGCATTGCTAATGGTCTAGGCTTGAAGTGCTTCTTACACTTTCCTGGTGCATGACCTTCAAGTGTAAGTGAAAAGGTGAGTCTAATTACTGATGGAAATTAGTTGCGTTCTCTTTGGGAACACTAAAACATACTAATTCAGTAATTTTCTATCTATTTCTATCTATTTCATAAATGAAAACGCATACTTATTAAATTTAAAAGTTATAAACATGGGCAAATCAGTGTCTGAAAGTTAAAAGTTTCTAAGAGTTAGAACAGGACGATTCAATCGACATGCACCTATGTCCATATTAAATTCCGTGGCACAAAATTCTTTGCTTGCACAATGATAATTAACTCAAATTTTCGTGATTAACACAAGATGGGAGTGAACTCCTTCAATCTAGTTGGAACAAAGAATCTGATTTACACTATAGGCAAACGTGCCAACTCTCTTAATCTATGAAATGAACATGCCCAATACATTGTAGTTGATATTTAGGCGTCGTGCCTTTCAATACAAAGAGACCGACTGAGTTTCTTTGTAGTTAGCTCAGAGCAAACATTGCCACGGTTTTTGCAGCGGCTCTGAACGAGAGGTCTTAGGGTTCGAATTCCGACGATGACGGATGTTCATCTCCTTAAGTTCGCTATAACCGAGGGTTCACTGTATCGGAGTTCACTATAACCGGAGTGGACTGTATTTAGGTCGAATTCAGGCACTGACTAGAGAATTCTAACGGCTGATGGATCTGATCGGTAGTTTGCCGTCATTTCTTTGATCAATACAATGAAAATGCGAACCCCAATCTATGGGACACGGACGGCACCCAATCCTTCCTTCTGCATCCTTAATCCTTCCTCTCCTTGTAAACACATTTATAATCTCTACACTACGATACGTGCGGGAAGTTTAGAGCCTGTCCCGGCTGGGGTGGGGCCACGGAGAAACCTGGATGGGGAAATTCCTCGCAAGCTGACGTGTATCAGATTCCATCATCCATTCAGTGAGGACGGTGCCGGATTTCACCGCCATCTTCCAGAATATGCACTACACTAACGGGACTAATTACCATTGCAGTTCATACACTCGGAAATAACCAATTAATCAAGACAGGCAGACTAAAGGAAAAACAGGCAAACAAGTCTGTGGATGACCGTTGTGTTTTGTCTCTTGGCGCTCCGAGCTAGACAGCAAGTAATTTCTTTCGTAGATATCCATTGTTTCAACTTTCACGCAAACCGAATGTCTTGCGCTGAAATAGAAGAGTCTACACAAAACATCTAGAATTTTCTTTCAATTCAATGAAATTCTATTCACCTTTTCCTTCTTGATTTTATTTTAATTTTATACCACTTCTTAAGAACTGTCCCCTAAATTACTTAATAGTTTTTTTCCTAATTACCATTTTACAATTCAAGTTCTAATTGTCGTTTAAGATAACCAGAACAATGGTAAAAACGCATCTAATGCCAACACTGTTCTCTACGGGAGAAAATACCATGCAAGTGAATTCAGTACTAGCTAAGGCAGTCCCTTTCATAAGTTATTTATCATCTGTTTTAATTAATCTTATTTCATGGCAGTTCCAAGTATAGCTCAATTTTAAATGTAGTCTAAGGGCGGGTTCTAAAAATTAGAACAATGTGGCGTGAGATTACGAAGCTGAAATCTCAGAAGAAAAGATTGACAAGTTGGAAATGTAATCGACAATCGCCAAGGAACTGATGATTAGTATTAGGCGAGGAAGGGCGTGGAATTGAAGATACCGAGTAGTTGGTCAAAGAGAAAGTAAATAAGTCATATTGACAGAAGCCTTGGGATAGATATGGAAGTAACTGGCAAAAATAGGTCTGTAATTGAAGGGTTTGGGACAGTGACAAGATAAGCGACATTAGCAACAGTAAACCTGCTATTCGTATTTATATATCTATTACTTTTCTGCCCTGACTTCGCAAGAAGAGAAAGTATGGTAATGGTTCTCCTGAAAACGGCGATTTTTCAGCAGAAAAACTCTTATTACCGGACACTGATAACGAAAAAGTGGATAAATATTCTTCCTATATATAGTAAATTACTTCCTGTGGTATCCACGGAAGCCACTTTCTCCGTTGCCGAAGGGGTTAGACTGAAACCTGACCTGGTAATAAAAAGCCGGGAGGGGGCTCCACGTGGTCGATGTGACTGTCCGCCACGATGATGGGTCTAGCCTTCTAAAAGCAGGGGAGGAAAAAGTGGTAAAGTACCAACCAGTCATTCCCCTGGCAGTCCACCTTCATGGAGTGCCCAACGCCAGAATCCTGCGAGAGGAGGTTGGAACCTCTGGGGCTATGCCACGATCAACAGTCAGTGCCCTCGATTAGGGATCATGTCTCCGGGCGATCTACTGACTATCTTGATAATTGCTCTCAGAAGCTCTATTAAGCTCTACACACAATTTGTACATTACGATGGAGCAATTCAGCATTGCTGTTAGTAAATGCAGAAAATGAACTTCTTGGTCCCGTGAGGAAGTCTAGGGAACCCAGGGGATCCGAAAATGCCTAGGATATACCCAGTTACCACGACTTTAAGTGGAAAGTGTTTGCTATTTAATGTAGCATATAGAAAATTGTGTACTCCGAATTCATATTTTGTGGGTCTTTGATACCGAAAAATCGACTGACGGCAAAACGTCTGTCCGTCCGTCAGTGCTTAACGCTAGGGTCTAAATCGTTCATCCGATTTTCTCCAAAAAGAATATTCTCCGATTGATTTAAATAAAATCGAGGCCTTCTGAGATAGAGACTAATCATTTGCTTTTGGGGTAAATAAATGAAGCCTCAACATTTTCGAAATTTCCTCAAAAGTGGCTCCAAATGTTTTGATCAAACTTCGTTCTCGAATAGCGAAATGAACGCTTATGGGAATGGCGCGGACCTCATTTTTGTTGAAATCCCTGATAATTTCAAAATTTCAATTTTTTCGACGTTTTCCTACAGTTACAATATTGATGATATAGAATCTGTTCTTTAAAGACAGATCGTGAAATAAGGTCATGTACGTAATTTCGAATATATCATTTGTTTTCGCGCAATTTTGCGTCAAATGAGACAATTTTAAAATGTTCAAAACAAATATTTTATAAAAAAATCCTTTAAATTTTCTCCTCTTACGCATCCAATTGGTAAAAAATTGGGCGGAAAATCATTCCCGAAGAACACACTGTATTTTCAAAAATCGCTAAAATTTAACAATTCTAAGCTACAGACTTGAAGTTAGGGATTGTTGCCTAAAACAAAAACTGTTCTAAAACTCAGATCTTTCATTTTTTAAAAGAGAAGTATTCGCGTAATTTGTGTATAATTAGTGCTATTTATAACAAAAATCTAAAAAAAATCACTCCAAATTTTATCTTCGATTTTTCCCCCCACGGATAGAATAAAGAGCGCGCAGGTCTCGTAATCGTTGGAACTCTCTGAATTTTCGGAAATTGCTAATTAAGAAATATAGTGAGAAAACATGTGCTGTTGTAGCATCACTAGTTTTGGGGACAGTGAGCTTATCTTATAAATACTGTCTTGTTTATATTTATAAAGGACATGAGACAGTAACAAAATGAGCTACTTCGACCGAAATTAAGATATTAACATTTACGAACTGCGGAAATCTTGTGGTAGATAGATAGAGTGGCTCATCTAGTTGCTATTACAGGCTCTTCAATTGTAGAACAATACGTCAGACACCAAAACTGAGTGAAAAGTTCCAGCCCAATGCTGAAGCTCTCCGATTTAACGATTCGCAAAGCCTCCATAAAAGTCTACGCAACCAGCTCGTAAATAGCTATTATAACTTTTAAAAATTCAAGTGAAGTAATTAAAGAAGGAATAGTAATTTTTTAGTCTCTGACCCTGAAATATACATTGAAGGCCCTATAAATATACATTGAAGGCCCTTCCTGTAATATCGAAAAGTCATGGATTATACATATAATGAATTTGGAATGTCTACGTCGAAAGAGAAAAATAGACATTTGCCTAAAAATCTAATGAACAATTATGGTAACGATAGTGCCTAGGGCCAACCAGGGCTCAGCAGCAGAAAATTTGTCTCTCTCTCCACTCCACACCATTCAGTTACAGCCTCTTTCAGATTTTTTCGAGAATTCCCCTTCCCGTATTTTTCTACTCCTTAAAATTTTCCAATCCTGAAAATAGAACTGAATTAATTCAATTCCCAGCTATTGGCAATTCATTTTTTTAATCTGATTGTCTATGATCCTAAGTTAGAGTTCCTGAAATAAACCAAAAATAGCAGAAGTGTTTTTCAACGATACTTTACCAAAATTGAGGCTCCAACTCTGTTAACTACTTAGGTTTTTCTGGATCTCTATGTCTGATAATAAAAAAATAACACGAACCAAAATATCTGAAGGGCAAGGACGCAACCTGGTGATGTAAATTCATTCGAATTGTTACATCATTAACTATATGAAAGTAAATAAATACAGCATCTGCAGGTTCAACACAGTTTCGTGATTAATTTTCTAAACTAAAAAGTCTATTTGTGGATTCTGGCGACAATGCCAAGCCTCTTGCCTGCTCGACCTTTCGATTTTTCAACGAGCACATCGCGTAATTCTGGTTTGCAAAACAAGCTATTAAGAGAAGCAATGTTAAGTATCCCATGTCGCCATTTGCTAAAGTTGCCCAGTGTAAACATGGCGGAAATCCCAGGCAATTTCGTTGGGTTGCGCTAAATACTGAGCGGCGTTTCCAACCTGCGTCCAAGAGCTTTGGCAAGCGAACGGACATTCTAGAATTGGCCTGAAAGAGTTATTTATTAAAAACTGGCAATTGCATTCTCATTCTGTTCCATTCACGACAGTACATACTCCTTTCACATTACGATAACTGAAGGATGAGAAAGAAAGTGTCCATTGAAGTTTGGTCTCAGTTTTACATAAAAACTGCGAATCTCAGTTATGAAAAGACACCATTGTATTCGTTAATTGAATTCTCTTAACATATAATCCGCAAGCACTGCTACCATACACAAATTCGTTTTCGACTTTCATTCTTGTTCACCTTTCTCTCGTTTTCTCTCATGTTTCCTCTATTTTCTTACAGTTCATTGCAGCTGTGTGATTTGACTCAATGAGAGTAAGAATTAGTGAAGAAAAAGGGAGTAAATGATTGAGGGGAGTGAAATGACGAGAGAGCGTGTAGAAGGCGGCGTCTGGTGAGATGAGAGAAGAAAATCGAGTATGTTGAAGGAAACGATTATGTTGATACACGATACATCTCGTGTGTATGACCGGGAGCGATAGTTCAGTGCATCAACGGACGTCACTGCAGCACCTCTGACCGGGAGGTCCTAGGTTCCCACTCCCCACGGCGGCAGGATTTTCGACACTAGCCTTTCAGCTAGGTCGATTTCAGTCGCTGTGTGGAGGAGAATTCTAGAGGCCGGCTGCTCTGATCGGTAGTTTTCCCTGGTTTCTCCAATCAACACCTGGCGAATGCCGAAGTGCCCTAACAAACGGGCCATGGACCGCGCGCGATCTGTCCTTCCTTTTCCTTGTCCTATCCTCTCCCTTTACACACACACACACACACACACACACACACACACACACACACACACACACACACACACTAACATGCACTACAATACCACATATTCTGGGAGACCGGTCGGGAGCTTAGAGCTTGTCCCGGCTGGGGCGGTGCCCTGCTGGTGGGAGAGTCCTGGTTAGGGGGAAACCCATTAAACGACGGTAGGTCGGCGCCGGGTCTCGCCATCCAGCGGGGGAAGATCACCGCCATCTCCCGAGGGGAAAACGTGCACTACACTTACGGGACCAATGACCTAAGCTGTTGATGCGCTCGGAATCACTAAACAACCAACCAGCCAACCAATCGTGTGTGTAGAGTCAAACTGACGGTTCAGTGAGCCGAGTGAATTGAGCGTCGTGGGGGTTGAACATATTGAGAGTTAAGTACGTTGAGTAAATCGGTTCGCAAGAGACATGTTTTATTTGTGGTGGGATGATTGTATCTCGAGTGTGTCGAGTCAGATTATCGGTTGAGTGAGTTGATCGTGGATCACGGGGGTTGAGCAAGTTGAAAGCCGATTTTGTCTGTACCGGCGCAACTGCTCCCGACGGGGCCATGGCCTACCAGCAGCGTCCCGGCCTTTCGGCCATGGGTTAATGACGTACGAGTGGTTAGCTCGAAGACATCCCCACGCCGTATTCTGGTTTTGTCAACCAGAGAAGTGAGCTTTCTCATCATCACACAGGAACAGATACTGGGACATTCCAAAGAAAGCGCTATAATCTACCCCGATCGGGAATCGAACCCGTCATGGAAAGTGAACACGCTGACTAGTGAGATACCCGTGGGACATGTTAAGAGTTGAGTATGTTGAGTAAATGGGGTTGCGAGCGACATGTATTGCTTGCGGTGGTATGACTGTACAAATATTTCGAGTGTGTCGAGTCAGACAGACAGTTGAATAGGTCGAGTGAATTGAGCGTGGGCCGAGGGATGGGCAATGGGATGATTGAACGTGGAGCTGAGTGGGCGGTGCGGGGTGCGGGGCTGGCACTTACGGGGGGCGTGGCGGGCGGGCGGCGCGGCGTGAAGGCCGGCACCTGCACGAGGGCGGTGCCCAGGCAGCGGGGCGTGTGGCCGTCGATGGCTGCGGGCGCTCGCTGCACCAGCCCGCTCGCCCACGAGTCGGCCTGCGCCCACCAACGTTAAACAGTTTTTTAAAATTATTTATTTATTTACCTACTTATCGATTTATTTATTTATTTATTTATTTATTTATTTATTTACCTACTTATCGATTTATTTATTTATTTATTTATTTATTTATTTATTCATTTACTTATTTATTAATTTATATATATATTTATTTATTTATTTGGCGTTATTGGGTCGGTGGTCCCACTTCGCCGGCCAGCTACCGGTGTCCCTCATGCATGGGCCTAGTTAAATTCCCATGCTTGGAGGTAAGATCGACACGAGGCGAACATGACGTATTCTCTTCACCGCAACAAGCAAGATCCGCCTGCTTGAGCTTTCCTTCGTCTCGCAGCTACAGAAACTGGGACGATTTTGAAGGAAAGCTACAACTATATTTTTGCCTCGACCGGGAATCGTACCCGGGACCACAGCACGGGATGCTAGTTCGCTGCCGATGAGCCATTCCAGAAGCTATTTATTTCCTCTGTTTATTTATTTACTTTATTTATTTATCTATTTATTTTTATTATTTATTTATAGATATATTTATTTTTATGATTTATTTATATCGGCAGTATCCAACCCAAAAGTATCGATGGCGAAAAGTAGTAGATATGGACGCGCACCTGCACGGGCGAGGGCGGGCGCTCTCCGTCGCCCCCGTCGGGCCCGACCTCCGCGCCCAACGGACCCCGCGACCGGGACCGCGCCCGCGCCTTCTTTCTCGCTCTCTGCTCCTCCTCCTCCTCTTCGTCCCCCTCCTCCTCCGCCTCGTCCTCCGCCGCCGCTTCCTCCTCCAACGCTGCTGCTGCTGAGCCGCCGCCGCCGCCGCCGCTGCTGCTCCGGTCCTCCAGCGCCGACCCGCCCACGCTCAGCGAGCCCGGGTCGCGCGGCAGGAAGGCCACCTGCGACGCGTCAACGCACTCGATTTATTTGATTGATTAAATTATTAATTGATTGATTCATTGAATGATCGATTAATTATTGATTGAATGAACGATTGAGCGATTGATTGAACGATTGAATGAATGATTGAAAGAATGATTGAATGAACGATTGAATGAATGAATGATTGATTGACTGATTGATCGAATGATTGATTGAATGATTAATTAATTCTGAACGCGTCAACTGATGTGGTCATTGGTCCCGGAAGTGCTTTTTATCATGAGGCGTGGCGGTGATCTCTACCTGCCTGGATAGTGCGATCCGGCGCCGACCTACAAATCAGGTTGCGGGTTTCCCTATCCAGGTTTCTCTCACCAGCGAAGCACCACCCCAGCCGGGACAAGCGCCAACTCCTTCTGGACTCCCGGCATGTGTGGTAGTGTTGTGCTTGGTAGTGTGTGTGTGTAAGTATAGCAGTTTGACCTCCGCTTGGCGGGGGAACGAATTCTACTCGTGAGCTCGTTGCCCGTGTGCACGGACCTTCCACTCCTCCCTCGGTTCAGAACGGCCCAAACTGATCCTGCCGACCTTCCTTCACCCCTGATCGGTTCAGATCGGTCCAAACTGGCCCTGCCGACCTCCCTTCACCCTTGATCGGTTCAGATCGGTCCAAACTGACCCTGTCGACCTCCCTTCAGCCCTGATCGGTTCAGATCGGCCCAAACTGGCCTTGCCGACCTCCCTTCACCCCTAGTCGGTTCAGTTCGGCCCTAACTGGCCCTGTCGACACTCCGCCCCGGTAGTCCAGACCGACCCAGCGAGGTCCTACCAGCAGCTTTTCGCCCTGACCACCGTGCACTTCGAGTGTCGCTAAACTGTCCGATGGCCGCTGCAAAGTCTCTCTTCCGGAGAACAGTCCTTGGCGAGGATGGGCTACGTCAGGTTCCAATGTAACACAAACCCCATAAACTGCTGTTTGCCATGACTAGGGTCATCCCTGTTCTTATTTCACTCTTATTCGCCTTAGGCCTTTAGGAGAATACGGAACGGCCCAGAGGGCACCTTTGGTCCTTACTGTACTTCCACTTCCCCGCACGTCGAGCCGGACCCTTCCCTCACGGCAGTTCCATCTCTAAATTTAAAATACGTACGGCAGGTTGAAAGAAAACTCATTATATTTTATTCCGCCTATAGGTCCCGTACCTTTAAAATTATTTGGTTCTGTAAAAACACGTTTTTTGCAGGAGTGACATTTAACGACACGTCAAATATTACTTCTTAAAAGAACAAAAACATAAAGTCGACTTTTCTTTGACGAAGTCCATAGCCTACTACACCTACTCTTCGAGGGTCTCTTACTGTAGGTGCTATCGTATTATGAGTTTTCTCTGATAGTTTCTGGGTGTTTTAGTAA
>BLKR01015934.1:0-43888 GCA_011170035.1 Teleogryllus occipitalis
TTTTTTTTTACAGACGAAAATTTCAAACATTGCTTTGTAGTTTCTGTAGGTTTATTTTATGTATTGTATGTCATATGAAGTTTGTTGGCTCGTTCACGAGCTCATTTGACAGACGTAAAACCTTACCCATATGAAATGTACTTCAAAGGCCGAGTAACGTGAGAGGAAGTTGAGGAAGAGGACGAAGATACGTTATTGTTGCAACATAGCTGTCTTAATTGTTCGGTAAAATCGTTCGGTAATTCCATTTTATTGAGAGTGGTAAGTGGTTGTTTTACATCTCTTGATATCTAACCGATTACAGTTATGTTGAACATTCAGGAGTCGAATTGGCATCCCTGGTTTATGGTCAAAATTTGTAGTACACCATACGAGGGCAACCAAGTGTTGATGAAAGCCATTGTAAATATTTCCGAGATGTCGCACAGAAGGACAGCTTCTGACTACCGAGTAAAACGATCGATAATTATGAAACAAAATCTCAAGGCGACAAGGACCCAGGACACCCATATGAACGTGAGATAGACTATGCGTTGATATTGGAGAGGAGAACGAACATGTTTATAGACTTTATTCTTGTGGCGCCGTGTACTTGTGGCACTCCAAAGAGCAGTGACTCAGAAAATATCGATAAAAATTAATGAGCTAAGAATCTGCGAAGTCCTTTTGCATCTTTTGGATGTTCAATTTTTCAGGTAACGTCCACTTTATCAGCATGCCCGTTGGTTTCATAAATTGAGGAAAATCTGCAATTTTCGCGTTTAGAAATCGTCGTTGGTCGGTAATGTGCTTAAGCGTGATTGACAAATGTCTTCTGGCACAGTCGATTGAAATATTGGAATTTTCATCCATTAATTTACCAGAGGAACTCACATCAGGCATTGGTCAATTTAATGCACAGAGATCTGCGCCAATTCTGAGAATGTGTAAATACGTAGTAAATAGGAAATTTCCACCTTAGGTTACGTGGGGCGTAAAATAGTGATATCCGTAAGATCTGTATCGTTAATCTGTACCGTTAACTGCTCGTAGATGGTATCCGGTGTGGTTTAACTTCCCGGTTGCAAGTAATCGAGGAAGACTGGATATATCTGATCTGCTATCAATTAAATGTATGTTTTGGTACTCGAATCATAAATTAAAAGACGGCAATTTGATGTTTGCTCTATGTTTTCCGAGAACGGACTGAATTTTTTGCACTTATGAGGCGTTCTCGCCTTATGTGGAATGGTAACAGCAGATACCTCAAGCGTCCGAGAATTTAGGTCGCTACGCAGACCTGGAAGAACTTTGTCGTCTGGATTTACCTTGACGGAATTGACTCATTGACGCATAAGCATTGACGGTAGCGGCGGATTCGGACCCCGACGTACTTCCTGTATCCGGTCAGCCTTTGCAAAGACCGTGCTCAGGAGGCTGGAGTTTGGGACACCCCAGTGGAAATGGGGACAAAGCTGTTCACGATTAGCTTTCTCGGAGTATCTCCCGTTTTACCTGCCTCTTCATGCACCATACACACTGCCATATAAATGTGTGTCATGCCATACACACTGTCAATAAGTCAAAATAAATTCATCTCGTTATTTCATCATCAACCACATCATTATCATAAATGTCAACGTCCCAGCAGCGCTTGGAAAATCCAACGGAACTGCTGCCATTGTGCCGACACCTCTCCCCGTAAAAGTCCTAAAGTTTATAATTACGGAACGGATTTTCATCTAAATACATATTTTTACAGGGACAAGATACCTGCATTCACTAATTTTTAGGCTTAACACGGCATTCTGGACGAATTGGAATCGTTTTTTTATTTTACATATTTTAGTATAACTACATATTTCATCTATTGCTACATATTTCGTTACATTTTAATATATTTATAAGTCGAAAATGGAACATTTCATATGTGAGTTCGAAATATATGTTACTTCATAACTAACCATGTTATTAAAATACTTACAAAGCCACGCAATGAGCTTGTATTAACGCCGGACCTTCGGTATTAATTGTCAAACTTACCCCTCCCTCCTCGCCACGTCCTGTTTCTGGGAAAACGCGTACTCGGAATCAAGGATGAGCGGATGTATTTGAAGCAGATGGAGCTTTAACCACGTACTTACTCCTGTTTAATAGACCCCATGCGAAACTCGATAAAAACAAATATTTTTCAGATCATTGTCTTATCGCATTTCTGGAATCGGGGGGGGGCGGTCTGCTCTCTTTACCCCCCTCTTTCTGTCACAGGTACACGGTACTACTCACTTGAGCGCCTGCTCCTCAAAACAACATTGTATATACTACGAAAGTATTATATATTTCGGATCACCTAGCGAATAATTGCTTCTGTAGTTGTAAACTTTCTTTCAGTATGTCTAAATCCTTGTTAATATCTTGCCGGCAACGTACTATGCTAGGAAAGCGCTTACAGAATGGAATTTTAAACATTATAACGAATTTCTATTTCACATACTTTCTTACATATCTTATAAAAAATAACTACATATAAATGTACATATTTGGCTTTTTTATTACAATAAATTTCGTCCCCTATTTACATTAATTATAATATTAATAATAAACTTGATTGTAATTATAATCACGCTAATACACGTTTTTAGCAACAATAGAACATTCTGCAAACTGTTAATGTAAACATTTCAATTACTTCTAATGCACTCTTAAAAATATTTTATTATCTATCTCATAAATAATTTTCTGTCATTGCAGGATAGGACACAATTTTATCTCTCAACGAAGCTCAAGTTCAAAGAAAATTATTAAAAGCTGCAAACAATAGAGATGTAGAGTCTCGAAATCGATATTCGGGCGATATCAATATTTTCCCTACTCCACGAAAACAAAGACACGTTAGTTATCAATCGATAACGAAGGTCCTCTGAGAGTCCTCTGGTGACATTAAAATGCTACCTACTGCAAAGTCAGGGTGTCGACGATGGGGACCTGGTCATCCAGCAAACTTCCTTTTCCCGGTCGTCTTTTTTCTTCCTTACGAGCTACTCTACTTACAATTAGCCATACAAAACCTAAAATATGTAAAGTAAAACAATTTTATTCCTACTTATGAACTTCTTAACGTTTTAATTACTAATCTACTGCTATATTCAATAAATATTTGCGCTATTTTAAAAATCATTAAATAAAATACAGGCTGTTACTACTGCATTATAAAAACCCTTAAAGCTACAAACTCATGATGTTCTTATTAATAATTATGAATAATGATTAAGGTTCATAATACCTTAAATTATATATTTTCTCTCCGCAGCAAGTCTTTGCTTTATTTAAATGATATTCAATTAGTATAAACGCTGTCAACATCGTGTTGTTTGGTGATTTATAATGTTGTGTGGTTTTTAAGTTAGTTATAACATATATCATTACACACAATGTAAATAAGAGTAAATTACTTTAACTTGATGTAAAAAATAGTTATAACCATCGCTAAGAGCATTTTTGTACATCAAAATACAGCTATCAGCAAAAACTCTTTTAGAACATATTTTATTAATATTAGATTCCAAACCTAAAACAACAATCACTCTGACCACACACGCCAACTTAGGCTTTCTCGGCACAAAGGGCACTGGATTACCATTCTTGCTTTCAAAATACATAGACTAAGCATTCCCCTTTTAAGACAAGTGATCAGAATTACCCAAAATTTAATTTTTGAGGCTTTTGTGCAGTCCCTCTACCGGGAGGTCCTAGGTTCGAGCCCCGGCGATGGCAATATTTTCGACACTAGATATCTAGGTTAAGTTCAGTCGCTGTCTAGAGAAGAATTCTAGAGGCCAACTGCTCTGATCGGTAGCTTTCCGTGGTTTCTCCTATTAAGACCAGGCGAATACCGGAGCAGTAACCTAACAAACGGGCTACGGACCGCGCGCGATTTTTGCTTCCTCTTGCTTGACCTATCCTCACTCCACTTACATGCACTTACATTAACATGCATCATATTAGTGCACATGCCGGGGAGACTGGTCGGGATCTTAGAGCTTGTTCCGGCATGGGGCAGTGCCCCGCTCGTGGGAGACACCTGGTTGGGGAAACCCGCTAGCCGACGGGTAAGTCAGCGCCAGATCTCGCCATCCACCGGGCAAAGACCACCGGATCTCACAATCATGAGAATAAATCTGCATTACACTTCAGGGACTAATGACCATAGTAGTTGACGCGCTCGGAATGACTAATCAACCAGTAAACAACACCTGCTGCGACTACTGTGACACCCTGCGGTGACTTAAAGGTACTGTTACCCCCTCTGGAAGGACGGTTAGGCCCAGGTCTTGGAGGTCTATGACCCTACCGATTCTTCTTCCTCACAAGCCGCATCCAATTTATCATAATCACTGTTACAAGTTCCAATTTTCTAGGGTAAATCTCATCAAAAAAATCATTACACATTTCCAGTATTGAAAGAGAATTTTCAGTCTATCTTTTCTTAAGCTGTTGAATGACAATTGAAAACGGTTGGTTTAATTTAAAACGTGTTTCTTTAAAACGTTTATATTTGTTCAAATTGAATGTTCTCAATAATGCCAAGTCCCTATGTTGGAAATTTATCCGCTTCCAATAGCTTTATCTTTTATCTCACCCACTGGAGAAAGGAAGGCTGGAGTGAAGGCGATGGTCTGGAGGAGTGGTCCGAGCGTGTCCCGCGTGCAGGGCGTTGCGCCGCTGGGTGGGGTGGGGGCGGGGGCGGGGCCGCCCGGGCGCAGCTTCCCTGGCCGCGCTGTGGACCCGGCGGCGCCTGCGCCCGCGCGCCCGTCGATATCTCCGCCGCCGCCGCCGCCGCCTCGCGCCCGGCCCGCGCGCCGCACGCCCGCCCAGTCGCTCGCTCGCTTGGCGCACGCTCGCCGTTCGCTCGCTCGCTCTGTCGCTGGGCCGTGCGTTGGCCTCCGGCGGTCGCCCGCGTGTGTTTTCTCTCGTCCGACAGCTCCTCGCCCGCGCCGCGCACCATGGGCTGGCTCACGCTCCGCTCGCATTTGGTAAGTGCCAGCGCCCGCTCTCCCACGCCCTCGCCCCCGTGCCATGAGGACCGGATTGATTGGTTGTTAGTGATTCCGGGCGCGTGGTCATTAGTCCTGTACGTGTAGTGTGTGTTTTTGCTCGGGAGGTGGCGGTGGTCTTGCCCCGCTGGATGGCGAGATCCGGTGCCGACCTATCGTCGGCTAGCGGGGTTTTCCCCAACCAAATATCTCCCACCAGCGGGGCACCGCCCCAGTCGGGACAAGCTCTAAGCTCCCGACCGGTCTCCCGGCATGTGTGGTAGTGAAGTGCATGTTAGTGTAAGTGTGAGAGGATAGGCGAAGGAAGAGGTAGGAATAATCGCGCGCGGTTCTTGGCCCGTTTGTTAGGGTACTGCTCCAGCATTCGCCTGGTGTTGATCGGGGAAACCACGGAAAACTACCTATCGGAGCAGCCGGCCGATAGAAGTCTCCTCCAGACAGCGACTGAATTCGACCTAGCTGACAAGCTAGTGTCGAAAATCCTACCACAGTGGGGGCTCAAACGTAGGACCTGCCGGTCAAAGGGACTGCCATGACATCAGTTGCCATGAGGACCGGGCAGAGCGCTTTACAACTCCGTTGCGTTCGCACGGCGTGGGTTCGAGTTGTACAAATAGCATCGTCTGCAATAAACCCCTTTGCTCACTGCGACCCGATCAATCGCACGTGGAGCTTTCTCTTTGCTCCGAGGCGCGGGGAGGGATGCGCATAACTTTTCGTGGCTGGATCATTCATCCATTCATTCTTTAATGCACGTGTTCGTGTATCCGGCTTCTGTTAATTCGCACGACGCGACAGCGAGGCGTTGAGTGTTCCCAGTCACCATTGTGGGGGGCCCGCCCCTCGCCTCCCTTCCCGGAAGAGTCCTCTCGCACAGAAAGCGCGGGGGCGCAGCACTTTGGCCAGATCCTCCTGCTCATTCATTCATTCGTTCATTCAATCTCTTGGTCACAGACAATGAATATTCTTTACATAGTAATGTCGGGGCGACTCAGGTGGGCAACTTGCACAGCCGGCATCTCCCACATCATTTGTGTGCTTAATTTCAGGCGTGTATCCTACTTTGCTGTACACTATCCTACTTTGTAGCGTAGTGGACAGTGCGCTTGCTTTCCACTAGGGTCTATAAGTGTTTATGTTCTCGTCACTCCATAAAATTTACTGGCTGTCATAGAAAATTTGCCGAGAACAAAACGCGATTAGACAGATCTTTTCTGGGATATTTTCATTTCCCCTGTTTTTCACTTTACAATACGAGTATATGTAGTAGCATCACTCATCTCGGTAGTGATCATAATCTTCCTTGCAATCAACTACTAATTCTTCACTTCAGAGGGTAGACTTTCTGCCTGTTTCATAATCATTTCGCTTCAAACATCAAGCCCTAAATTTACTCACTTCCGACTTTTATCAACTGTATATATTTGAGTATGTATTCAATAATTTGATGTAGGTCTTTCCATAAATATGTTTCATTTTCTCGTATTTCCATTTGTCTTTACCTTTCCGTTTACAAGTCCATTGTTCATGAAATATATTCTACATTTTCTTAATCTTTCCATACCTCGTATTTAATTTATTTATTGCCTCTTCCTTCATAAGTCTAATGGACTCGCTTAAAGATAGTCGCCTCAATCTTGTCCATAAGTCACAAACAGAGCCCGTGAAAGGATCATCTCCAGAAGCCACTGTCTGACGTATGCGGATCTCAAAGGATGAAGGTTCTCACCTCACTGGCTGCACCGCGTTCATTAACGTGCCTTTTATACGTCGTGCATGGGCTTCATTCATAGTACCCATGAGGGGGTTTTAAAGACTTTGTAGAGATAAGGACGAGATAATGTTTACACGAACCCTTACAATTTCATTATACTTAGAGACTTCCTTTATTACTCTTCGTACATCCGTGGGTGTCTCTGGCGCCTCATGATCTACTTACAGAGTCTTGATTTCAACTCTTTCGCTTTTTAATACCTCCGTCTTTGTGCTTTTGAGGGCAATTCAAAAACTCCAAACGATCTCTTTTAATGTAAGTAAAATCACTCTCAATTTGTTTTTCGTGGGAAATAATGTAAGACATTACTTTCCTTTATTTCAAAACTCACTATTAGATACTTGAAAATGTCAACTTTCCGTTCATTGCAGTTCGTTTTCCTTCAGTTGGTTTCGTTTCTCTTCGCTTATTGCCGAAAGCGGCGTTTGACCTTTCACCTTCCCAACTTAGATGGAGAAAAGTAACTTTCAAAAGTGGTATAAAAGTAAGTTACTCTAATTTTTTTCAATAATCTTTGAATTAATTGACACAAACTTGCCTGAAAAAATAGGTATGTATTTTGCAAAATATTAAACAGGAAATTAGAATATCCTTATTTGTTAGATAGAGATTTTAAAGGTTTTATTTATTACACCGTTACCAAATTTACTCAGCTCAAGTATTAGAAGCAAATAGGTGAAAATGAGTATTTTGTCAGATTTTATGAAAAACAGTGGAAACAAATTAAAAACGTCACGTGTAAAATGCATGTAATATCACTTCCAATAATATTCAAATTGCTATTGACTTAATTATGTTTTTCGCTTGTCCAGTTGCAAGTAATGTTGTTTCCTAATAATCAATTGCAGACGATTTAAAAATGTCAAAATACTTGCAGAAATGATTACATCACTTGAGGAAAATACAATGATTGCTTTGAATAAACAAAGATTTCTAAATTACAGATGTATCAGCTGTGACATATTACAGGAAGATAGAACGAAATTCATACAGTTGTAGAGCACCTACAAATTCATAAAACAACATTTTCCGTCTTATCCGTTCCAACCACCCCGCAGGGGGTGAAGCAGACGTTCGCAAGACCTGAAGCTCTAGGTAGATGTCCACCCGGTGCTGAGTCTCGGCGGCACTCACGTAGTTAGCTTCAAGTTGGAGGCAGTGAGTAGGTGGCTCACCACCAACCTTTGGGCGTGAGATTTCGTTAGCCGGCATCCCCGTGCAGCTAGCGGCGGATCTCAACCCCACATATAAAAGTCAAGATGGGAACATGAACACCCCCGTCAAGGTTGCCAAGGTTCAGGCGGCACTCACGTTGTTAGCTTCAAGGTGGAAGCAGTGAGTAGGTGGCTCGCCACCAACCTTTGGGCGGGATTGGGCGTAGGCTTCGTTAGTCGGCATCCTCTGTGCAGCTGGCGCGGATCTCAAACCCACATGAATGTACTCATATAAGTCCAAACGGGAAGCATGAACAGTCATGTTTGCCTAGATTCCGGAGGCACTCACGTCTGAAGCTTCAAAGAGAATGCAGACGGGCCTTAGCCTGAGTGGCCCCCAGTTGGGCACTTGGCTTCATCGTGACGGTGGCCCGACACCCTGGGCAAAGAGGAGTGCCGTGTCCCGGCGCATTGATTCGACTTCGACACTGGCCTGTACAGCCAGTAGTTCTGAGCTAGCAAGGCGACCCGACCCGGACATTGACTGGGAAGGTTCATGAGAGGGGTAACTGCGGTCTGTCGGGATCCAGAGACCAGCCCAAGGGTGTACTTGTGCGCCTGCGAGGGGCGTGGATACAGGCTAACGCCTAGGTAGCCACCACTCGTATATATGCCCTGGCAGAACGTAAGGTGCGGGTATATAAGCACACTAGATATTTTACTATTCCTCCTAATCAAGAACTTGGTTCAATTTTCGCCATTCACCATTAGTTTGATCATTTCCAACATTTCGGAATTCAAAAGATTCGTTCGTTGTTGTTTTTTTATACTCCCCTCCCAAGACTGCTTCATGTCGACTTCCCCATATTGAATTAAATGTACTTAAATAGAAGGTAGCGTAGTGATCAGAACATGTTTGCATACTTGAGAGATCTGCCCAGTATGGCTGGGTATTTTATATGCGCACGTCCTGTTCTGAGCCATCCTGAGGTCCACTCAACCTCCTTTCCAAGTTAATACCAAAATTTACTGATTTAATTATCAGAAAATACTATTGGATTAATATGTGGATGAAGCATGACACATGTGGAAGCATGTGGATGAAGCTATGCCCCCTCAGAACTTTCGGAAAACTAAGATCTTCTTTTACCAATTACTAAAACTTGTACTGAAAACTTTTGAAGTATGTAGTAAAGTACTGTATAAGACGAAAATAGAGGTGTTCTAATCTTCTCACCATAAAAGCAGGTGTCACTGCAGCGTGTTTGTGAAAGCGAACATGTTTGTTGAATGGCCCCGAAGGCCTTTGTATGCTCGTATTTTGTCACACTCGCTGTGCTCTGACGCTCCGTCCTGTGGCGTTAGCTCAACGTGCCCCTTTTAAAATTATTTTTGTACTTCGTAACACATATTTCGCTCCAAGTACTTCGGAAATAGCTTCATTCTCTGTGAAATATTTTCTTGTCACTTCTAACATTGACCGCACAAACCTCATTTGTATCTTTTTCACTGGATTTTGGCGCTAAATCAAGTAATTAATCACATTACTGATTTAATCGCATTACTCTACTGGAATTATGTTACAATTCGCTCAAATGTATCGAATAAGAAATCTCGTGAACGTGTTATTTGACGTTTAAGGAAATGAAGAAATCATTTGAGGAATACAAATAATGTTCATCTTTGTCAGTGTTAGCGATGAGACATAAGATGACTATTTTTGGACGAAAAGCGCAAACGTTTCCTTAAATCAAATAAGTTAATAAATTCACTACATATTTAACCACAAATATTTCATTTGTTTTTACTTCTCGGATTCATCAATGAGCTTAGCAAAAGTTCAAAAATGTTTGAGGAAATATTGTTTGAGAGAAGCGAATCTATTCTGAATTTCATCGAGCCAAGATTTTATGACGCGATTCGAGAGAAGGTAAACATTTTCTGAGTTAGTTGAGTTCCAATTATTACATAAAGCAATTGAATAATTAATAAATTACCAACTTAATCACATATCTTTCGTCTGCGCATAACGTAATACACTTTCTCAAATTCAACGGTAAGTGCTAGTCAATGGTTTACATTTTGTGAGGAAATGAAGTTGCTTGAGGAAAACGAAACTATCCTGACCTTGAGCGCACCGATATTGCATGCAGCGGTTCGTGATAAGAGAAGGTCGCCGGTGTCTGGGCGATCGTCAGGCGTGAAGACTCGCTGTAAATCAATCGCGTGCGAGGGAGGAGGTGCCTGGGGACGGCCACCTCGCGTGGCTCGTTTGTGGCGCGATACAATCTGCTCGTAAACTGTTTTGCGTCGTGCGTCTTCATTAGAGCGTGGGAAGTTGCTGTCTGTCAGACGCTGATAACTGTTTTTTGTGTCGCTAACACGGGGTCGAGGGATTGATCGGTGGATTTGTGGATTATCGAAAGTGTAAGACCTATTTATGAAATGTAAATTGGCAGTTAAGGAGCGATACTTACAGCGTTTAAATCCAAAGCGTATTATCTTACTCATCATCTAACGACTCAACATCTATAATTAAAGTCAATGCAATATTTGTTATTTATCTTAATATTGATTTTATTACGAATATTTTCTTCGATTATAACATTATTCTAGGTTCAATTTGTGTCCTAAATGTACCGTCTTTGCTATTTTATTAAGTGACCACTCCATACATTTATATGAATTACTACAAATAAATAAGGATTCTGTTGTTTTAAGTTGAGATAAAATTTAAAAAATAGTAACCAAACATAGTTGTTCTTGATATGGAATTCTATGCTGTCTTATATTACATGGTTATTTTACATCTTTGTAAGTAATCTTGAGTAAAACAAATAATAATTTTAGTAATTATCGTAATAGATAGAGGTGCTAAAGGAAATAATCTGGAAATATCTTCCCACAGACTTAAATCGTCAGTATCATTATCAACTTAACTCATTCAATATAATATATTTCATGATTATTCTTTGAAGATAATGAATTGAAACGATGAGAATGATTTTATGGTGAGATTGCTTATTACTTAGAACATCCAATAATTTAAATCCTAAAATCACGTCCATAATTGTTAACTGTTCCGAAATAATCTTTTAACTTTATTTTCAGTTTTATTTTTTTATTTTTATTCTGTAACTTTCAAATTGCTCTCATGAAAATTGATTATCTTACCCCTGAAATCTGATCGCTTTAAAATCTTAATTCATTTTTTATCCATCGTGCGATATTCAATTTATTTAGATTCCGGGGCCTAGTTGTGGGTCCCGGAACCTCAATAAATGAATCCGGGATGTTTCAGTCATTACGTTACATGCTTCTCGCTTTGTATCAAGAACTTTACGACTGACTCATAATTTATAACATTATTAATATTACATAAATGTCTTTTGACACCCTCAATAAATTACATACTCTTAATACATATTTTATTACTTTACACAAATATTTAAGTTACATTGCATTTGAAATGATCAAAACTATTTAGTCGCGTTTATTGGTAGTGGAATAATGTAGTTACGAACTTTGAAAACTTTTACTTTCTTGCACTTCGTAAGAAGGGAAAGTTATGTAATCGTGCGAAAACGGCGAATTTTCGACACAAAAACTCTTATTGCCGAGCCCTGGTAACGATAAAGTGGATAAAACCTGTTGCTATATATAGGAAAATTACTGCCTCTAACACATGATGATGATAGAATCCATGTTTTGTAGGTCCTTGATACCGAAAAATCGACGTGTCTGTCTGGACGTCCGTCCGTCTGTTCGTCTGGTAACCCTAGCGACTAAACCGTTGAGCCGATTTTTTTCAAAATTGATATTCCCCAATCGATCTAAGCTAACTCAGGGCTTTGGGAGTTTCAATCGGATATTTTGATTTTTGAGAGTACTTTACATGAAATCTCAAACACATTTTCAAAATTTTCTCAAAAATGGGACGAATTTTTTTACCTTGTCCTCTGACAACGGAAAGGACGTTTAATAGAATGTGTGCAGGTCTCATGCTCGTTGAAATCCTGAATGTTTCGAAAATTGCAAAAGTGCAATTTCCTAAAACTTTAATATTTGAGAGAGTTCTTTTCCGTAATGAAATCTGTTCTTAAAAGATATATCTTGAAATAAGGTCATCTCCAGTTTTTCAAAAATTTGAGTAGTGTTCCTGTAATTTTGCGAGAAATATAAACAGTTTTAAATATTTTAAACAATTGTTTATTCAAAACCGCTCTAAATTTTTTCGTTAAATTTTTTCCTCGTATGCATCAAAGACCGCTAAAAAGTATGGTGCTAGTCTCATTTTCGGCGAACTTTCCATTTCTCTAAAATTGCAAAAAGTTATCATTTCAAAACTACAAAATTGAAGATAGAGATTTGTGACTTAGATTAAGACTTTTGTAAAAATTAGCTCTTGAGAAAATGAGTATTTTTTGCATGATTTGTGCTGGAAATTTATGCAATTTCTAAAAAAAATATTTTTTCGAAAGTCCTTCAAAATTTGTTCTTTATATTTTTCACGGATAGAAGAAGCAACGGGTAGAAGAATAGCACGGCTCTCATTTTGTTGAACTCTCTGAATTTTCTAAAATTGCAAATTTAGCAATAATATGAGAAAGAATGTGCTGTTGTTGCACCATTAATATCTTTGTAATTTCGTATAGCACAAAAAAGGTTTTCTTCGCAACAACAAGATTTGATGTTATTACAAAGTTTTTTTTATGATCATCAGTACCTAATCTTTACACTCATACCCGAGTTAAATGGTTTGATGGATGGGTGATGACTTGATTTGAATGATAATGAAGGAAAGGTGGAATGGTAGGTAAATCTCAAGAAAACCTTTGTAAACCTGCTTTGCCCTCTATAAATCCCACGTGGATAGACTTGAATTAGAACCCTGATACCCTGGGATTTGAACCGTGGAGTTTATCTGAGAGACAGCTTTGCCGATGACTCTGCAATAGCTCTGAACGGGAGATCGCGTCCCGTAGAGGCATTTTCGGCACTGTACAGCTAAATTTGAGCTGCTGTCTGAAAGAGAATTCTGGCGGTCGGCTGTTCTGATCGCAATTTTTCTGTGGCTCCTCCGATCAACATCAGGCGAATACCGGAGCACTACCCTAGCAAACGAGTAAAGGAGCGCGCGCAATTTTTCCTCTTCTTAGCACACTCACTCACAAACTCACATGTCGGGAGAGCAGTGGAGAGATTGGAGCTTGTCCCGGCCGGGGCGGTGCTCCTATGGATGAGATACTTAGGGAGCGAACTCCCGCGCAAGTTGAGGGGGATCGGCGTCAAATGTCACAGTCCAGTGGGGAGGAACACCGCCACCTCCCACGATAAAACATTCCCACACTAACGGCTCGTGCTCAAAAACATCCCCCGAAAGTGGAAGGTGAGAGGACAGGCCGTTTGTATATTGAACAATTAGAGCTGCTCCTCCCGCAGTGCCCCCGTGGGAGCGCGGCTCCGTCGCAACAGCCGCAGCGGCCCGCGCATGCGCACTGCATCTCTCGGCCGCGCCGCGCCGCACCGCACTGGGCCCGGACCGCACGCGGAGCACGCCAGGCGGTGAAGCTTTTTCATCGTTTTTGTTTTTTTCTTCTTCTTCGTCTATGTTTAAGGTCGCTTTTCAACATCTTGGCCATATAGCAACCACTGTGGATTTTAAGCTGTGGGGGGAACTGTTAGGAGAACACGTAAGGACAACACAAACACAACCATCCATGCCTGAGACGGGATTCGAACCCACCGCCCTTCGAGCCAAGGCAGCTACGGCCCTTCAGCAATAACAACTTCGGCTATCCAGGCCGGCTTTTTTATCCTTTGTTAGCGTGAGTCCCTCGCAATTGTAGGGTTCTCATCGCATCTCCGCTGGCGGATTAAGATGGGATGTACGTACCGTGCTTCCCCTGTTTTGTTTCTGAACAGAAATGAAATTTCGTTATCTGCGCAGGTTTTCGTGAGCTGTGTGGGGGTAATAGTGTGGTCTTAATGGGAGCAAATATTTCGAGTTAAAATGTTCTCTCCAAAATGTTCGTTTTATTCGTAATTCTACTTAATGAAGTGAAGGGGGGAGGAGATCTATAGAAAACGTGCACAGATTGTACTTCCCCCACATACGCTACACACATTGTAACTGATTTTTGGCGTTGAATAATGAAAAATTCACTGACTCTGATAATGAGAAAGAATGTTCGCGCGTGGTCCCTGTCCCTTTACTTTTTTCTTTTTTTCTTTTTTTTTATGCTGCTCCGGCATTCCTGAAACCGCTTAGAGCATTTGACTCCGACAGAAGCGACAAACTTGCCGAAGTACGTGCTTAGTGTGGTTAAATACTAATTCACTCTTGATAGTGCATATTAAAGTTCTTAAGAGTTTTTACTGGCAGTTGCAATACGATCATCAGATGAACGAACGTTCCCAGTATTCAATTTCTAAAACATCGTAATTGAAGTACAATACAGTTTCGTTCAATTATGTATTTATTAGATGACTATCACGATTTTCAAGAAGAAAATTGTTCGTCGAGATACCATGATTGTTATGATTGTATTTGACTCATAAGTAGGTGAAGTTCAATCGCAAATCAAGAACGGGCATTCTGTTCTTTAGCTGTTTCCATCCCCCAATTCCTCATTGCTTTCTTTATGAGCTGTCAATGTCAATGTCAATGTTCCTTCCTTATACGGTTCTAATACGTGCAGTATCCACCCACCTCTTCCATTCCCCATTGTTTTCTATACTCTTTCTCGGTACGATTTCCCCGTATCTCTGAAAGTATGTGCTGTTCAGTTGAAGTTTTTTTTTAAATCTCTCAGCAGTCTCCTTTTCTCATTTACACATTATAGAACATCATTTTTACGTAATCCGTTCTTTTGATCCTTTCCATCACCTTCACGAATACATTTCAAAACACTTCAAACAAAAGTTTCCTTTCCAAATAAATTTTCAAGGATAACAATAGTCTTATGAACAAGAAAGACACTGTATATCATGAAATTTTGCACAAAGCACTTTAAGCCACGTTTCCGCCGTCTTCAGGACCATCCGTGACTGGGCGAGCTTTACCTACTTCTAAAACGACGCTACAGAAATCAGTAAATGTAATGTATCCGAAATATTATTTATTTATTCAATAGGTATTACACTTATAAATTAAATATGAATATTATTTTAAGTGGCTAGGACGAAGGCCTTTAAACCATTACAATACCTATTCCTATCGCGTTCTAAACTTCCGAATTCTGGTACTCACCCAAAATGGCCTCTCCATCGCATCAAAGTCGCTGAAAAGAGACCATAAGGTATGGCTGAGGAAAAAGACCCTGAAGGGAAAAATCCGGCTGTCAGAAGACGGGTACATGCTTATCTACTACACCTCTTCTAAACTATTTATTTCCTGGCGAATACGTCACGCATTCTCCTTACAGCCTTTAGCCTCCTCGGCACGTGAAATCAAACAGTGCCACAAAAGATCGTCCGCACAATCGCCCTTGTGCTTACTTTTCACACATACTCCCATTTACCCCATAATGTTCTTATTTTATTATTGAATGATTTACTTATTTGTTTATTGATTTACTAATTTTCTTATTACTTAATGACTTATTTACTTATCAATTTACAAACTTATCTTAAATACTGGTTAAATTATTCATTTTTACATCTTAACTTACTTATTTCCTCTCCTGTCTCGGCTCAGTTCGTTACTAACCAGGGCTGTTTTCCCACTCCCAATTTCCGTGTTCCTAATGATCCGAACCCTTCGTAGAAATGTTCCTAATTATTTCATGAAGTGAGACCTATTATAATCTAATATGTTCTGGCGAGCGTTACATCTCTATGTTGGAAGTAGTAGTTCCCTATTACCATCCATTTTCCTCTCCACGTTTCGGTAGCACAGTAATTTAAAAGGATGTGATTCTAATCTTCCCTATTACTCAAAGCATACAAATATCATTGCAATTCAAGTCTTTCAGTCTACGATGCATGCATCCCCCAACCCTGAACCAAGCGTACCCTCTCTTGCGTCCTTTCGAAGTGTGTGAACGTAACTTTCTCAACCCCATACTCGACTCGTGTGAATTTGTGCCACTAGCGAACATTTCTCGGAAGTTGCTGCCAGGATATCTTGCCTTTTAATGTTCGAAAGTCTATCAGAAACTAGCCGTTCCATTGTGTTCCCTATCTGAAACCATCTTCGAATGAATGTCTCCCAGACCTGCCATTCTAGTAGCAGTTTAACTTTGTGCGATCAGTAGCGTTGCAGCTTCCCTATAATTGCACTCTTAATCATCAATGTATAAGTGTGTCAGCCTGTTCATCTGCTAATCTAGTCCAAAGGTAAATGGGTTTCATTTTAAAATCTTTCCAAATTCCTGCACTACCGACCTCTCTTAAGACACCGGCCTTTTCTGCGAATATAGTCTCCAAGAATTAATTTGTAATAATCTGTTTCGATGCTTTCCAATCGATCTATCCTATCCACTCCTCTGATTTTCGTCCCATAACTCATAGCTGGAAGAACTAGCGATTTAAACATTGTGACGTACACCTTTAAAAGTAATTTCGGTACTTTGCGCACAGCGCAAATGATTTCTTTAAGCGCAATTCTTCCTTTACTTTTAGTCGACACTATGCGACTATTCCATCCCCCGTTCATAGAAAATTTTGCGCCAAAATGCTTTTGCGCAAAAAGTTTTGATGCGGTAGAGCTCACCTGCGCGTAATGCCTTTGTTAACAAAATAATACAAAAATAATAAACCCATTCCTGAAGACAACAATTTTCTTTTTTGAATACTTACTTTTAGCCCCCATGCCTCAGTATAACTTTCTAGGATGTTTTAACACCTCTGTAAGCCATCAATAGTTTCCGAACGTAGCACTAAATCCTCAGCTTAAAGTAACACGGCAATTTTCAGGCCATCAACTTCAGGCGTAGATGTGTCCGCTTCCTGTACACAAGTCATTAAATTGTTTATAAACAAGATAAACAATAGCAATGGGAGTGGAAAACTCTGTCATGTTGTACTTCCGTCACCACACCTAACGGAGAAATTTAGTACTCTGTACATGCTCTGCAACACATTTAAAACTTTACGTGAGACGCCTAGCTCGCTTAGTTTTCGCCATAAAGCTTCCCTATTGATTCAGTCAAAAGCCTTTTTGAAATCCACAAAACTGCAATATAAATGGCCACGTTTACGTCAAAGCGCCTGTTTTACTGGTGTATCTAACACGAAAATATTGTCCGTGGTTGGGAAACTTTTCCTAGAGCCTTCCTGAAATTTGAGATTTTACTGTATTTTTTCGCCCATTCACTCATTCGACCGTTGAGCACTTTACAGAATAATTGTCTTAATGCTGGTAAAAGGTTAATGTCACGATCATTTTCTGAGCAATACGTATTACCTTTATTCTCAAAAACCGGTTGGAGAATAGTCTGTACTCCACTTGCATTTGCAATATTCTCTTCGATAAAATATTCTGTGAAAATCAGATTTGACAGTTTTTCTTGTGAAAATCTGCATTTTTTTTATTTCATTAATCCAGGCAGGCCCATCAGTAGTTTTATTTGATTTCAAACGCATTTATTATTTTCTACATTTAAATATTAATAATAATAATAATAATAATAATAATAATAATAATAATAATAATTTTATTATTATTAACTGCCTTCAGAAAGTATTGCGAGGTATCTGTTCAGGTAGCGTTTTCATTTGAGCAACTATTGCACACTTACTCTTTTTCTTCAATTTTAACATGTATTTTGGAAGTTAAATATATTTTAGAGAAGATTACTATATTTCTATCTCAAACTGCTTTTTTTCATCCAGTAAATTGAAGTATCATTTTTTGCTTCTTTCCCCGAACTTTCGAATTGTGTCTCTAGGGGCTCGTGTAAAATCGTTGAGAGGCGTGATATTCGATCCCCCGCTGCACCCTTCCTTCGTTTTATTGCCCGTTCCGGACCCGCATGAGTGTGACGGATCCGCCTTCTGATGGTGGAACCTTGGCCCCGTCGCGTGCGCGCGCCTCGTGTTGGGGAAGTCGCGTGGTCTCTAGCGTGCCCGCGCCCGCCCCGCCGTGGTGGCGCATCCGCAGAGGTCGAACGCTGGAACCCACTCAGCTCTGATCACATTTCTAAGGCGCTTGCTTTCTCTGGCCTTGGTGCCTTGTCTCCTTTAGTCCGGAAGGGGAGTGCAATCTCGGTTAGGAGACTCGTTTAGAGGTGGCTCAGTGTATCAACTGATGTCACTGCAGTACCTCTGACTGGGAGGTTCTAGTTCGAGTCTCGACGGCGGAAGGATTTTCGACACTAGCTTTTCAGCTAGGTCGAATCCAGTCGCTGTCTGGAGGAATATTCTAGAAGTCGGTTTCTCTTATCTATAGGTACCGTGGTACAGTGGTTTCTCCGATCAACACCAGGCGAATGCCGGAGCAGTACCCTAACAAATGGGCCACGGACCGCGCGCGATCTTCACTTCCTCTTCGTTGTTCTATCCTCACCCCTTACAAACGCACTTACACTAACATGCACTACACTACCACATATTCCGGGAGACCGGTCGAGGACTTAGAACTTGTCCCGGGTGGGGCGGTGCTCCGTTGGTGAGAGATATCTAATTTAGTTGATGGTAGGTCGGCGCAGGATCTCTCCATCCAGCGAGGGAAGATCACCGCCACCTCCCGAAGAAAAACTCATGCACTACACTTACGAGACTAATGACCTCGGTAGTTGACGCGCTCGGGATCACTAACAATCAATCAATTAATCGGTTGGAAGGGTTTAGGGTTCGAATCCCTCTTAGATGTTTTCCATTGCGTTGTTGTTTTATATTTTTTGCTATGTCGCTCGGTTCTTTCGCCGACCCACCTGTCCAGAAGCCCACACTCCTCCTCCGCTCCGTCGCCATTCACAAACTGCCTTTTTTGACGTCGATGGGCACATCTCCGCTGCGAGTTGACGGTTCTGGGGGAGATATATCTCTGATACATGAAGGAGGGGGGTTGAAAGGTGATTCACAGTGCCATCGAGCCACCACACGCCAAGTCCATGCCTTACGTGGGATGTTTACGATTGTGCTGGGGCATGATTGGCACTCCGTCCATCGTACGCTACAATTCAAGCCTCTTTCCCCGCCTGCCCGGGTGCCGAAGAAAAGTGGTCTTTGTGACATGTGCGCGTTGTGGCATGTAGACCTGAACGGCGTACATAATAGGTGGTGCCAGTCTCCTGGCCACAGCTGGCGCTACCTACAGGTAGGCGCGGCCTTGTGTCCCCTTTTCTGTTAATTCCATAGGAAGCCGAAAAGGGCTGGTAAGGTTAGGTATATCAAGAATACTTAGACTGTAGGTGTCCGCGGACCTCTTCATAGAATGAGCGAACCTGTTAGGTACCATGAAAAAAAAATTGGTATCTACAAAAAAAAAAATTGAAATAAAAATTAATATTTGGAAGGGAAAAAATACATCGGTTCTTCATACATTTGGATACATCTATAACATGATCATTAACAAGAAATGTGCAACTACAGCATTAAGAAACAGATTAGTTATTAAGAAATACGTATGCACTAGGTTAGAAAAAAGGCAAAACAAATTCGTTAAAGATATACTAATTATTTTCTTTAATAAAACAGAGGGAGTCATTTTGTGAGATAGCTTTCCAGTTCATTAAGATATTCTCACAGGAAAGAGCCGTGGTCTTAAAAAATCCACACAAATCGTTGTCCTTATTGGCATTGGGAGGTGAATTCTTCGAAAGATCTTGAAAGGCATGCAGATGTCACGCGTACGATTACACATGTGTATAATACACTTTGTATGAATGACAGAGACAATACCCTTTTGGTTGACTTAACAAGTACGAGCAAAGCCAGTCAAACTTTCCGTATTAAATTGACGATTTTATGACAAATAAACTTTACGCAGTTACTTTGACGTGTACAACTGAAATGTATGCACTTTTAGTTGTGGTCAAGAGCTAATACTTTGTTTTATTGGCTCTGTGTAACTCGTAGGCTTCCGTCGCTGGGTCAGTGAAGACTTTGCTGTCATAGGGAGGCCACGTCTTAGGAATTACCCACACATTTGAGGCGTCATTTATCTTGATCGAGAGGAGTGGAGATTGGTTAATTTCTACGACAGGATATTACATCAAATTTGTATCATGTTTTTTTATGCAAAATAGTTTTTGTAAGGAAGTGAACTTTTTTTTTTCAACAACATTCGTTGGTATAATTTGTTCTAAATTCAACTAATGTTCGTAAAGGGTTGGGGGTATTCAAGGGGCTGAAGAAAACGTGCGCGTGAAATACATTTGCCACGTGTCTGAGTAACTCCTCGAATGTTGCTCTTCTGTCCCGTTGCGTCCACGCTTTTGGGCTATCATTTGATGAAATTCGCGCTTATCGTCTGCCTTTTACAAAACCACTCTGCGGTATATCTTTCCGATCGCTGGCATGGTGTTGGCGTTGGGGCGTTGTGCCGCCTGGATGCGATCCAGTTTCCTCCTGCCAGATGGCGCGCCGGGTGGCCGCTGCGGGGGCGAGAAATGGCGCGGAAAAATCGCTCTCGCGCCTCGGGACATCCAGTGGGAAGCGCCTCGCGGGGCGTCCGCTTCGCTGCTCCCCAGAAAACTTCCTCCCACTGGTTCAGAAGCTATCTCATTCCGAAGGAAGCAATGCTGGGTTGTAAATTGAGATAAACGATTCGTCGCTGATTGTTTGGACTATAGTGAATGATTTTGGGCAAAACAACAACGCATAGTAATAGAAACTTTCCGGACTTAAAGTCCTCGAATTTTTTTTTTTGTTGCCATTTTCGTATGATAAAGCTTCTTACAGTACCCGGAGCGTTGTCGACTATTTTAAAATTACTGTATTATTACTTTTATATTGTATTTAAAAGGATGTAATCGAGGTTATAATTAAAGTAATTAATTTAATTAAAAGAGTTAATTAAATGAATATAATAGATAAGAAACGTCCTGTTCTTCATTTCATGACAGGTTCTTCAAGGAAATCAAAATGTCATAGCATAAATTATTAATTTATGTAATGTAATAAATCATGAATTTTAGTTCAACTCACTATTAGTTCGTCAATAATAAAGTACCAAATGCACCAACTGTCAAACTCGGTAAATGTTTGAGGAAATTTAAAAAGGGCTTTTAACGTAATTATAAATAAAGATAAGAATTTAATTTTTATCTCATGTTACAGGGAATATTCAATATGAATTTGTTCGTTTTACTTTTTTTATGAATACTTTAAAACAACGTCGGCCTCAATGATAATTCATGGAAAAGAAAAGGACTCATAAGAGGAAACTTGAAGCCAATAAAATGAGATTTCTTAGTCATTGTCCGGTTGTTCAATAATCGCATATGAATTAAACCTCTTCGATCTCACAAAAATTGAGTCACTAACAATGAATACATATGATAATTTTATGAGAATGCTGGAATATCGAATACTAAAATCCGTCTACTACTACATCTCGAACGGGAAAAGAAGTATGTATAGGCCAATAAAGCAGTGGAAAGTAACTTGAAGATGGAACAGTTTTAATAAGCTCAATGAGAACTTTAGATGTTGACGATCTTTACTACAAAGAAAAAAGTCAATTCCACTAGTGACTCATCAAGACACTTCGTTGATTTTTTGTCACGTCTGCTCCGCTCTAACTTTCCGCAAGTGTACGATAATCTAGTTTAAACATAACTTTCCTTTTTCCTGAGGGCATATTTACACATTTGAAAATTTCATATATCAAAACATATTATGAAAACAACGCATTTATATTCACTCACGTGCTTACGCTAGAAGTCCAAAGTTTTCGTAGGTGCAACGCAAGAGTGCGTATTGATGGAACAAGTATAAATCACTCCATCAAAAACATCACCAGTCAAATAGCATCACTACCTGTAAAACTGCGATCTGCATATTAGGCTGAGGTAATTCGCCACAATTGGGGTACTATCTGCTTGATATTTCAGTCTGAATGAAGAGTATCAGTATGTATGGTGTTTTCAAATCTGAACGAATGATATTTGCTCGGTGATATTTGCTCTCTTTTTTTATTGCAGTCTCATATGTAATACCGTCACCGTCAATTTCAGCTTTAATTCAAAGGCCTGAGGCAGTGTTGGATTTAACACCCTCACCACTCACAATAAAAGAGGCAACCTGCAATATTACCTCTGCCGCCCTTGCAGCCCATTTTCCCGAATACGAATTTCCGGGACACGATTTGTACGGAACCTCTTCTTCCGGTAAACGGAATGCTTAATCGGTTTTGTTGCAGGTTTTACCAAACCACTTAAAAATATTTGTTCAGTTATCCATCGACATCACAGGGAAGGCTGGTAGCATCGGCTTCGCCTTGGAAAACTGTTTTTGCTGAATGTGAAACTGTTAGCCGTTCCGACACTGAAATTGTTTTGGAACGACCGTGAAGGCAGTTCCAAATAAAATGTGGATCATGCTTCAAGTATCTACTACTCATTGCACAGGAATATGAAGGAAAATGAAAGAGAATCTGAATCACTTCAGTAAAATGAAAGAGAATCATATAACGTGCAACGTGGAGTGTTGACAAGTTTGAAACAATCCTAAGGCTGCACTACTTAACCCGAAATCGAAAAATTTGAAACTCTTCTTTGAAAAAGAAGAAAGAAGAATGCAAGGGTGAAATAATTAGATCATTCAGTATAAAGAGTGAACTATTTAATTACGTTATGTGCTCCATTGAATTGATCTGAAATTTCTTTTCCTCAATTTGCACCAATCTAAAACTTTTGGCCTGAGACACGTCCCACAGAGATCACGTACAAATCCCACAAAAACAATTCTGATCTCCGTTTCATAATGTGCCGTCACGTTGAACGATGTAGGTGGAGGCAGGAATGCAGGCGGACTTTCGGATGTCTCACGCGGTGAGTGGGCGGAAATGGAAGGGGAAGGTGGGAGCTGGAGGGGCCTCCGGGCGCTGCGGGCGCGGCGCTGACGTCACGGCTCCCGCCCCCGCCTCTCACCCCCGCCTCCGCCCAAGGCAATGCGCAGCGCGCGCAAGTGGCGGGGGCGGGAGCGGGGACGGAGGTGAGAGCGGGGGCGGGATCGGGGATGGGGCGGGAGCGGGGATGGGGCGGGGGCGGGGGCGGGGGATAAGGGGCTCTAAGCCTCGTCTTCGAAGTGGGGTTTGTGCTGCAGCTCAAGAGCTACAGAAAGCAAGCGGTTCAAGAGGAAGTGACTTTGGTAGGAACGACTTGCGACAAGTCTGAGACCAGTGGCATTTTTCTACTAAGATGATGGAAGTGCACAAGGAACTGAAGAACGGATATTTGTTACACTTGCTTTCTTAAGCAGTGATACTTCATTATTTAGATGATGACAATAATTTTATTATTATTATTATTATTATTATTATTATTATTATTATTATTATTATTATTATTATTATTATTATTATTAGTATTATTAGTATTAGTATTATTATTATTTGTGAGTTGTCTTCGCTTTCCATACAACAATTTCGTGGTGAAACGTGGTGGAAATAGTAAACATCTCTTATATTGTTGAGTGGACAATAACTTAAGTTCTCTCATTATCTTCATGTTTTTATTTCAAGAACTATAATTACATGAGTAATAAAGCTGAATTAAAATAAATTTCATTTCTACTTTTTTGTAAATTGATAACAAATGTATGTAATAAGAATTTAGAACTCGGTACTATTAGTTATTCTACGCCAATGTTGTTTTTTTTTTAAGGAAGTCAGTATCTCTGAAAAATTGTCCTTCACAGATAACCACAATAGCAATCTCTAACAAACATATTTTGGAAATATAATGAAAAATAAAATAGGGATTGTCGGATTTATCAAACTCTGGACTTCTTTTTTTAATAAGAGAAATAATCTACGTCTACAAAATGAAACTTTTATTCATCATCATTAAAAGCTTTTTTTTTTCTAAACCATTTTTAACACAGATTTTGGTTTTGCATTCAGATTTATGCCATTGCCCACCATTTCTAATAGTGAATATATTTATTACACTAAAAATCGGTGATATTACATTTATTTACAAATGATGTTAGTAATGCTTCTCAGAAATGTGATGGACTCCCATGTCTCTTGTGAACTGCTTCAGGATCTTCTCCGTATAACATCCAGACATGTACTATCAAGAACTCATTCCAGAAACCTTGGTAACTTTTCTGCTTTTGTTCTGATGTCTTGATAGAAACGCTCATCTTGTTCATCATTCACGTCTTCAAGGTTATCAGGGGGGAAATCTTAATGGGAGCTAGAAAGAGTAACTTAAGGGATATTCGACAGCTCTGTTTTTGAAATGTACACAAAAGTCTCTTGATTCCATTAACAAAATCTGATGATTTATTTTCACTAGGAAATGTTCACACTCCCACTGAAAATTAGTCCAGGCACATCTTCTAGAGTCATCGTTTGGGTGAACGAATCGTCTTTTGAAATATTTCGGATATGGATGATGTATGATTTTTCATTGTTCACTAGGTAAAGTCCTTATTTTCGGGGATAAATCGCACTCTCCCGACATTAAAACCATTTTATCACAAAAATCAAACGTGCTAGAGAAATTGTAAGTACATGTTTGGAATCAGGTCATTAAAAACACTCGTAGTAAATCACACATAGATTTATTTCTGATAATCTTTTATTGTTGATATGTGTAATTAATAATTAACGAATTCATATAATTTTTATATGTTCTTATGCGAGATTGGAATTTATAATGAACATTATAAATTAAATTGAGCTGAATGAAAACTTATCTTCAGAGCTAATGAATAGTTTGTCTGAAAGTTGTTGAATCGTTTTACTCCCTGAAGTCTGTTACCTTTTCTTTTTCTTTCTTTTTCTTTCTTTTTCTTTCTTTCTTTTTTTTTTTTTTTTTTTTATTTAACCAATGCTAATTTTTTTATTAAAATGGAATTTTGGAACGTTACACTAGTCCAATGCCAAGATTTTGAAGGTGTCAAAATTATTAATAAGGTTTTGAATTGCAGTGCAGTCTCAAACTGTGGTTATCGGCTTTGGTGATATAACGGCGAGTGTATAGGACTGTTATACCCACGTTTGCGGGTTCAAACCCGATCGCAGCCCTGGATTTTTAAGGGCGAAAAAATCCGTCGTACGCCATCCTTCGCATGGGAAGTAAAGCCAGTTGCCCCATGTTGTAGATTTACTGCTTGTAAAAGATTGCCAAGCATAAAAGAAGCTTCTGACCTAAATTTAAAACGCTAGTTTCGTCGCCCGAGTAATACCGTCTTTCTCCGGAAGATTCTGAAAGAAGCGTAGCGAAATTTGCGTGGTCAGGCGGAAGACAGAACTAATGACATGAGTCTCGCCAGTAAAATAATCGTAATTGAATTGAATTATAGCAATTATGGTGTAGTAAATCTCGAGAAAGAAACCTCGGGAAAGAGATATGGAAGAAATGCAACTGAGAAGAAAGTTGGGAAGCGGAACTAGAATATAAGAGAAACTTAGAGGGAGATTTTATTGCAATATAACCGGTCGTGATTATATAACCTATTGCCCCCTTTTAGTTACGTTGTTGAAGTGAGTAAGACACGAAAGCGTAAGTTAGTAGAAAATGTTGAAAGGTTTCAGAGATTGGAAAGAATTGGCATTACGATTTCCTCACCAGTCGGTTTAAAATCTTTTCATTTATTGTTCACTTCACTTATTTTTTCAGGAAAGAATCTGAATCATCTTGATTCTGAATAAAATATACCATTGTTGATTATTCGATTCATATTTTAATAAGTCCTTTAGTTTGAAAGTTCTAGAAAAATAGTTACTGTTTAATTCGTACTTTGAATAAATCTAATAGTATATCATGCCCTTTTAAGCTTACTACGCTCATATAGAGAACAATTTGAGATTAACGTGTGAATATAAATGTAATGTTAAATGCTATAAATCTTTATCGCGGCTTTAGCATATGATCATTATCTCCATGTCATTCCAGAACTGATAAGCCTCGCGCATATGGTCAAACAGGAAGTCACGTATACGCCGCGCAAATTTCTCTTATCTGTACAATTTTTCGACGTTTTCACTAATTCACCATAATCTTGACGCAAAAATTGCCAAAGAGAATTCTACCGTAATTAAAAAATGTTTTGATTTAATTTGGAATGTGTTAAAAAACAAAAGAAAATCTCCTCTCCCGTCATTTCAAGGAGATGAATTAATTTTCTGGAGGTTAAGCGATTTTTGTCTCGGGCTAAAAGAGCCAAAGGTGATTTTGCTTTCTAATTGAAATCTATTACATTAATTGACCACCTGGATATCGTATCTGTGGACTAACGCAAATCCAGAGAAACGGATAAGCGGCACCAGTTATGTAAGAGAGTTCGTGGTGCATTAAATTAATGGGGAGAGGAGAGAGACCTTTTAGCGGCTGCCTTTCTCCCTCCCGCCACGTCCTCCCACGCCGCCGACAGGGGCGCACGGATCGACGTCCGCTCGCGGCCGCCCGCCTGGCACCGCGTGGGCGCGGCGGGGGTGGGGCGGGAAGCGAGCGGTCTGTGCAGAGGGAGAGGGAGGGGGCGGGGCGGAGTGCACAGAGAGCACGCGCGAGCAGCCGGCCCTGCCCCTCCCTCGGCGGAGCCTCCCACTATCGATTTCCGATGAGGGCGGCGGGGGCGGGGCAGCGCGGGGCGGCACGGGGCGGGAAGGACGGCCGGGGGCGTGTCTGCCGGCTCGGAAACACCTGCGGCGGCGGCGGCGGCGCCGCTGTGCAGTCGGGCCGCTCCGAGCGACAGCCACCGCCGTTGCCTCCGCCGCCTCCGACGCCGCCGTCGCCGCCGCCGCAGTAAGATACAGCCCTTGTGTGACCCCCTCTCGTTCCACCCCACGGAGTTCCACCTCACCCCAGGTCGATTCCCACCCGTTGGGTTGTCTGCACGAGTCCCCCCCCCCCCACGCCTCCCGCCTCGATCGGGAGTTACCTAACGGCCGGCCGCGGAGTCCTTCCTCGTTGATTGCGACGGACGGCGTCCTCGCGTCCTCGCAGCCCTCTCGGAGTCGTTGCTTGCTCGTCGGGCGCGGGTGCTCGTTGTCTTAATACGGGCTGAAATGTGAGACCCCCTTTCTCCTCATCCCTCGGGAGTCTCTGATACGGCGCCCTACATCGTGTTTGTGACCCACATCGCGTTGATTGAGACGAAGTGGCATGCGGGATGGCTGTGTTTTCTCGCAGAGTCCTTCGCGAACGGAAACTGACCTACTTGCTTTTCACGCCGTATACTACCACTGTTTGTAGCGTTCTAAATGTACTGGAGCATTTTTTTTCTTCGTACTCTAAGAATAAGGGAAATTGAGGATAGCAGAAGATTCTGAGAACTATGTGTTTCTAAAATTCAACCCAAATATATAATGGAATCCCTTTTTAGCAAAACATGACTCGCAAACATAATATTGAGTAACTATTAACGAGTCAATCGTCTTTAACAGAACTACACAGGACGAAGGTTTTATGTTAAATAAATGAAAAACGACTGCCAATTTCACTATAAAAGTGACTCTTTATGTAAATGAATTTTGTTTTTGTATGCTATCATATTGCTGTACTAAGATCGATTTCTGTAAGTTTTTATTCAGAAATAAATGTTTAAATTCTGGGATAATTATCCTTAGATTTTATTTAATTTTTTACTCGCATTTAGCCTTTGAGATGGCTCATGAACAGCGTACTAGCTTCCCGTGCTGTAGTCCCGAGTTCGATTCCCGGTCGAGTTAAAAATAAAGTTGTAGCTTTCCTTTAAAATCGTCCCAGTTCTTGGAGCTCTGTGACGAAGAAAAGCTCAAGCTAGCAGATCTTGCTAGTTGCGGTGAAGTGAAAACGTCACGTTCGCCTCATGTCGCTCTTACCCCCAATCGTGGGATTTGAACTAGACCCAGGTATGGGGGACACCGGTAGCTGGCCGGCGAAGTGGAACTACCGACCCAATAACGCCAAATACATACTCGTATTGACAATATTCCGTCGAAATATCCGACAAATTCATATAATTTATTTTGAATCTTAAACCTCATTACATAGAAGATTGAGAAAATTTATAAAACAAGATTGAATACATTTATTGAAAAACTAATATATCGTAAAATATTGTCCAATGATTTCTGTCAATTTAATCCTACATTTTATTAAAAGTTTTCTTTACAGTAATAGCTGTATTCTAAATTTATAAATAAATTCTAAAACATGCTAATGCAATTTTACTCTTTATTTTCTTAATATCTATTGTATTCGAGCATTTTTTCTGCATTTTGTTATTTCATTTATCGATTGAAAGTGCTTCTCGTATTGAGTGTCTTCTTTTTCTCATTTCGTAGTCTCTCGCATTCAATGTTCCCATCCCAATATCATAGTTTTGTCATGAAAAATGCATGTTTCATGTAAATAGGTAACAACAACAACGCGCATATTTTATTTCTCGTTCAGGAAATCTCGTTGTTTGGAAACAGAGAAACCAATAAAAAGACCTTTAGAAATGGCTGTGAATTATTCATTCTCGAGTATGACGCCATGATTCACGTTTCCAATAGCTTCTCAGCGTGAGTTCCTACGGCCTACATTCCTTCACTGCAAAACATGCAAAATGCCACCTGCACTTTAGTTTCCTTCTACAATAATCTTATCATTTTTCTCACCATGTAAATGATAGTAGGAATTTTTTTCGAAATATTGTTTTCATAGCCTACTTTATAAGCAATTATTACCTGTTAAAACAATAACCAGCTTAGTGTGTCGCTTCGAACGCTTTAAACCTTTTTGATAGTGGGGAGTTTTAGCGCCACGTATAAGGTGGCGACGTTATGCACTACAAGTCACGTGACACGCGACGTTTCACGATCATAAGGAATGACGTTCAAATGAGTTTTAGCAGACGCGATGTTTCCTTAAACACGCTTATGCATTAAAACAAAAGTATTTCAAACGTATGTTAAAGAAGTTGCATAATATTCCACAGCGTTTAGACAAATAGTGATGGGAGACCAAAGTCTCCCTTTGCTTAAGAACTTTTGTCTGCGAGCACGTGCGCAAGCCACAGACCACCCACTTTGTTCGGTTTGTTTGTCTATGGTACTAGGAGAACACGTGTGAGCGGGTAGGAGCTGACGAGGTGTGATTGCAAGGCACACTTTTACATTATTAACAGGTATTATTATAATTACAATAATAACAATAATACAATAATAGTAATAATTGTAATAATAGTAATAATTGTAATAATAACAATAATTATAATAACCGGACTACTGGCTTCTGGCAGCAATTTTGTCCGTATCGTTGATACTGCTGTAAGTTTCTCTGCGTAACGACGACCTTGGCGCCGTTAGAGTTGAGGAATAGAGTCAGTCCTTACGCGTAGGGTAAGACGATACAGCTGTAAGGTCCGTCATGTGACTTGTAGTGCATAACGGCGCTAAAACCCCCTTGTCATTTATGTACCAAGGGCGTTATACGGGTTCTAATCGTCGAGGGCTTTTTGTCGTCCGAGATCATTAGAACCAGTTAACGCCCGTGGTACATGTATAATTTTATGTTTTTCTCATTTTATTGATTCGGTTTTCTTTATTTACTAATGAGCTAGATGTTAACTTGGCACTGTCTTTTCATATTCCCCTTTCATAATTCCATCCATAAGAGAACATGTAGCATCATTCAACTGTTTTCATATTTCCCTCGAAACCACGATCCTCACAATGCAGAGAAGTTGGGCAGTGTATATCGAGATGGGTATTGAAGGCAATAATAAGTTATAATATATCAGAAAAACACGAGTATTTATGTTATGTAAGGAATAGTATCCCGTATTCATCTGTATCTAATAAAACCTTAAACAGTTCTCATATTCTGGAAGCTGTGTTGTTTTAATTTAATTTCAGTGTGTTTTCCCGAAATTAATCATACAGATGATTTTGGAGTTTCTGGGTGTCTAATAAAATCTCAGATACCATACAAATTGCCGAATTTGCGTAGTTTTGCTTCAACTTCTATGCGCATTGGAAATTAGTAATATAGATTTGTGATACTAATTTATTTTCCTCAGAACAACTTTTCGGCACCGAATTTCATTCGTGCTTTTTTAAATTAAATAATGTAATTAGGTTAAACATAGAGTTTAATTATCTTCAATTTGATGAATTCATTCGGAGTAATATTTCATTTATTTAAACGAAGCCAAAAGACATTGTAATAAAAATAGTAAAAAAAACATTTCTTCGTAGAATTCTTTCAAACAATTCCACAGGGAAAAAATTGTGGGAGTTTGTCAAAAATAGTGCCGAATATTGAATTATCTCCTTCAAAGGAATTGAATGAGTTAGGTATGTAGATGCCTTGCCTTAATCACCGCCCCCCCTCAAAAACACGATTTTTAGCCTCTTAAAACTCCCCGAAATATGTTTCTTCTATGGAAAGATGGACAAATGCAGATTAATCAATTAAAAATTAATGAGAAAATTGAATTTATACCAATTGGACTTTAAAGGTCTCCTATGTAGAATTAACAGGAGAAAATGACATATACGCATGTGCCACGAGTAAGGGGTGAATATGAACTCCAAATGCTTACGACTTTCGGCCTCGCTGAGATAAACTAGACTGTCAGCAATGTGACACAAAACGCCATCGGGCCCTTTACGAGTATCTAATCATCACGTACAGGTTCAGCGCTCTTATCGTGTCATGTCTGTTTTCTGTGGAGTTTAATGGTATCTCTAGGGGACAGGGCTTGAGGACGAGATATTTCTACTTCCGCCATCCTACTTCATCTCTTTTCATCTGTGGCATGGTCGCAAGAGATTTTGAATTACTTCGTTTCACTGTATAATGTTATAATGGCCAGAAAGGGTTATCACGCATCGAGGTGATATGCAATGAGCACAACAGAACTTTCTTCTTATTTTTATGATTTTAATTATCATGACTAGTTACAAATCTTTTAGCAACACCAGAAGAATGTTTTTAATAATTCAAGATATTAGTTAAATCTTTTCAATTTTATGAAATTATATGAATAGATAGATATCCTTATATATATGACGAAGTAAAATTACATTTGACAAATTATATTCTAAATTTTATAAATAAATACAGAGGATTAGTCTATGAAAAGTGACTGATTGATTGTCGCGGAATGATCTAACATCACGAGTAAAGTAACAATGATTTATAAGCTAGCTTTTTCTACTCGTTGTAGAAATTGACATTATAGAGCAACGAAATGACAATTAAAGCAAACTTGAATGACAATTGAATTGATAATTGAGAGATCGTTCCTTTCCGAAGGTGATTTTTTTGTATTAGTGTATGTTAATTTCCATTATTATTATCAAATTACTCGCCTCTATGGCATCGTTTGCTAATCTCGTGTCATACTTGAGGCTTTGTATACTAGGGATGTCAAAAATTCACTTTTCTAGAGCTTCAAAATGTACTATTTCTATTTAGAGGTTTTAAATCATATGGGGGCGTTATTTTAATAGTGGTACAACTCCATTGACACTCTTTTGAGATATTGAGATCTAAAATTAAATGATTATAAAAAATCGGGGATGGACCTAAACAAAAAAAATGTATGTTTTTCTCTTATAAGATATTTGTTTGTTCGCCTGAGGATGATATGAATAAGCATACTGTATGCTTTGCGGAATGTTGGGGGGTGTAAAGAAGTTATACCACCATAAAAATTAGTTTGGTAGGCCAAATCGGTAGTTGTCGTTCTAAGAAAAGACGGAAATGAAGGCAATATCGATTTATTAAAAAGGATTAAATATTAATTTAATGTTACTGTTGAGGCACATTCAGTTTCTTTCATCATCTTGAAATCGTCCGGTTCGTACCAGCAAATCAATGAATCAGTGAACGCTTTAAACAAATCAAACATCATGTTTTTTCTCATTATCCTTCGTTTTCTGTGGTTGTAGAAGTGGGATATTTACGTTTTTGAAAATCTTATTTCTTTCTCGTCCTCTGGTGGTTTGTGTGTAGTGAAGTTTACTGTATAGAAACCAATGTCTTCATTTATGATTTACTTGTACATAATTATAAAAGACTTCTGTTTGACATACCTTGTCCATCTAATTTTTAGCCAGTTACAAACACCATTTTCTTCATTTTTCTTCCTTCTTGGTACAGACTTTTGAAGATCTTTGAACACAGAGACCATTAAGTTTAATTTCTGTGTTAAATAAAAAATGTGCGGTATAATTATATTATTTTTGTTGTTCCAATTACCAAATCTGGATCAAACTCTTTGTCATATCATTGCAGACGCAATAAATTTCTCGAAAATCAATGATCACGAGACTTGTAGAAAAACACAAATTAATGAAGAGGGCCTTAAGAATGCATGATTTGTATCAAATATTCTACAATAGTAACTTAAATAGCATTGCTGATCTACCACATATTGTCTTAAATACAGGAACCCACAAAAAATTGGGATAATTTTAAAAGGTTTCAAATTTGGAGACGTTTAAAATAAATTTCGTTTTCAAAAGTTTGATTCATTTGGAAAGCTGAGAAATGCTTTGGATTCGAATTTGAATCAACAACTACAAATTGATGATTCCCTCTAATACTGCTGCTTTCTTGCCATCAATATTCTGACTGACCTCTACGGGGATGGAGTTACTAGTCCAAAATTCTTTCACTGGAAATAATTAAAACAATGACCATCAATAACCAACAATAACTATCACTGACTAATGTAAAAAAATCGGTTTCAAATGCAAATGACTTGAAATTATGAAATTTGGTTCATTAACCCGCCACTATTTGTATGTCTTCCAATTCGTCTCTAACTTGTGGCTTGAGGTTGAATTTTTGCATTCAAAAATAATGTTGTGTTGAGATATCATGTGCTCAATTTCAATGTTCTTACTTGCATATTGAGGAAACTACACAAAAATGAACTCTGGTATTTTAATTGAACACTTATTTCTCAAAGTTGCTGGAAGTTTTATATTTTGAGCATTTATTTTCTCCTAGGATCATATAATTAACTTTTAAAAGCTTCAAAACCCCATTTTATTGAGATAGATTTGAAAGAATTTCTAGAAGGTATTTTTCTACAAAACATGTTTGAAAACACCCTCTTTTGGGGCTTCTAGTAATCAATTTTAAATTTAATTTATGAAGGAATGGTAAGAACTAGGAGACTAAATGATGAAACAATGTAAGGTTGACATGATATGAGTTATGTTTCAATTTTTGTACTCAAATGTTAAGGAAGCTATTCAATCTGCTATTTTTAGCACCATTTTTCGGCGACTATGCTCAGTGTGTGTAGTCAATATAGTCAGTGTGTGTGTTAATGAAGAAACAATTGTAAGCTCTATTTCATTTGTTTAGTGATAACGAAGAAGAAAATAGTTTATTTCGAAGTGTCAAAAATCTTAGTCGTACTGCAAAACTACGCTGTATGAAGTCAAACAAACCACTATATCACAAAAAAGGTTTCACCTTTGAAGACAACTTTGCGCAACTTCCTTTGACGTGCGTAGGACTCAAAATTTCATCAAACTTCGAGGTGGTCACGCGGGGCCCTTCTCCAAAATCGAATCTCATGACGTTGCACGCCCGCCCTCATTGCGACTCATTTGGAGGAATAGAATCGAAAGGGTCAGTGAGTGATTTTGAGATTTTTCATGTTAAGCGTACCACATCTTTCTCTACATCTTCATATTCACCACTATAGATTTCCTGCTTTTTTTAGTGATGGATAACTTTTGAGTAATTCTATTGATTCTTAACTGATTTGCGTGAGTCCGTCGGACATTAAACGGCCTCTCTCTCGAAACTACATTAGAGTAACCGTTTTGGTGATCCTAATTATGAATCACAAATTAAATGAATCTTTTAATACGACAATAACATACTCTCCCAACTTCAGCGAAGAAAAACTGATACATTCAAAGTAAGTTTGTCTCAAGATTTTTTTTGGCAGCTCAGTCGAACTTTTGACAGTGTATTTTAACAGTAAACAGCTAGTCGTCTTTATGCCATTTGTCTGTTGTTGTACTTTCCTGTTGGTATACTTGACAGGCATATTGTTATATTTCAAAATTTTTTGTTGTAAAACTGTGTAAACGTAAATTGTGTAATATTTTCGTGTTCACGGCGTCGCAGTCCATTAAGTTAGCTTGTGAGACGGAAGCCAATGTGATTGTTCTTTGGCCTGTGTGTTGCAGAAGGAGCTGTTCGGCGCGAAGGCGGACGCGGCGTCGGACGCGGTTCGCGAGCGCAAAATGTCGTCGTCGTCCACGGGCAGCATGAAGAACAAGTGGCTGAAGGCGTTCAAGAGCCTCAAGACCACGACGCCGGGCAACGGGCAGGCGAGCGCCGCCCCCCCGCGCGACGCCGACAAGTGAGTGCCCCGCAGCGCGACGCGACCTTGCTTCCGGCCCGCACCATCAAGCACGATCCGACCTCAACCATCCACTCCAATCCCACCCCCATCCCACCCCCATCCCACCCCCATCCCACCCCCATCCCACCCCCATCCCACCCCACCCACCCCATCCATCCCACCCCCATCCCACCCCCATCCACCCCCATCCCACTCCATCCCACTCCCACGACATTCGACCCCCATTCGACCCCCATTCGACCCCCATTCGACCCCCATTCGACCCCCATTCGACCCCCATTCGACCCCCACTCGACCACATTCGACACCATCCATCGTCTTAATGGTTCATGTAATGTTTCCTCCAAACTTTGAAACTTTTTGGTTCTCGTAGATATCGCTTTCATTACGAATAGCAAGCCCCCGCAACTCATCTCCTCCCTTGTTGAACTCCACTCTCTCCCCCACATTGCTTCATGTTATCTGGATTCGTTTTCTTGCCTCCCATTCTGTTTGTTTTGACTCTTGTAACGAAACCCGTAATCATTCACATGGATCCATTACATTCCGTTTCTCCCCACGCCGATCCGTCGTGTTCTATGCCACCTCGTCTTGCCCTGACTAGTCTCGCTCTCTTATTAGCAGTTTCCCCACACACTCATTCCAATTTTGTTTGTCCACCTGCGTTCTATTTTGCGCAACTTCTTCACAATTCCTCACAAATTCATTTCTGTGGGGTTCTACCTCGTCCTGTTCTGCTCTATTCGTGAATTAAATATTTCCCTACCGGGCTCGATCTGAGCTCTATTGACATCCTCGCTTTAAATTGTGTCTTCTCCTGTTTCCACTAAATTAAACTTAATTTTCGTTTTACTTCAATCTGTAAACGTATGTGCTAATTGATTCCTACTCTACAAATTTAATATCGTTTCATTTGTATTTTTTTATTGCTACATATATTCCCGCTCTTAGTGTCCCAAATCTGGCATGAAAACTCATCTGGTTCTTGGAATCCCTCAACCAGAAAGAAACCTATCCACCTTTTTGCGGGAATCTTTTCACAAAAATGATCATCTCGCTCTTCAACCACCCAAATTCATATCATGTTTGCTAATTAACTCGCGTCCAGAACTTCGAAAAACTTCTGCGTCCTGAACTTTCCAGTCTATCGTTTCTTACACACTAGTAATTCGTTTCTTCCAGATATATATTATTTTCATATTTGTTAGTCGTTCTGTGGTCCTACATATCATTTCCATCTTCTTTATTTTCTGCATTTTCTGTTCTACTTTCTCCACTTTCTTTTTCCGCGCTCTTTTCTCTTATATTTTGGGGCTTCCTTCAACGCGACAATCTTACCCCTTCTTCTTTCCGCATTTTAAATATCTCATTTCCTTTCTCTCTCTTCTTCACACCCTCACTTTTCTCAACAATCCAACCTCTTTCTTAGTTTATCTCATCACTTCTTCTATTTCTTCTATTCAAAATAACCCCCGGTTTTTCGTGCACAAATCGGGCCAGTTCTTCCCTGTCCACCTTCTTGCACCACTTTACAGAATTCCCCATTTGCTCTTTCGCAGTTCTAAACCGACACTACTATTCCCTTTTCTTTCTTCGAGCATTCCACTTTCATTTTCCCTCTTATTTTCTCTTCCACCCCTACCCCCCATATCTCACTTGTTTCCTTATTCTCCTTTCCGCATTTTGCATTTCCTCTTCCATTGTTCTTTCATTCATTAGTATCTCATCCCACCTCTCTTTCCTAACCTTCTCTCCATTCCCCCCTTGCGCCCCCCCTGGCGGGCGCCGAGTCCTGCGCCCTCCCCCGAATGAAGCCGCAAACACGGATCCGCGCGAAGCCTCTCGTGGCGGCGCCCGATGCGCTGCACATCCGCCCGGAAGCTCCCAGCGGAGCGTTCGCCGTCGCCCTGGCGTCCCCGCCGCCCGACCAGCCGCCGCCGGCGCCGGGGCAGCCGCGGGCCGCGCGCCCGATGGCCGCAGGCGCGTGGGCGCGCGTCGTCAGGTGCGTGCGCCGACCGCCCCTGCCCGACGATCACCCCGCCAGTAGGTCGCCAGACTATCATCATGCGACCGCCTGACGACAGCCCGATGATCGCCTGATGACAGCCCGACGATCACCCCGCCAGTAGGTCGCCAGACTATCATCACGCGTCCGCCAGACGACAGCCCGATGATCGCCTGATGACAACCCGACGATCACCCCGCCAGTAGGTCGCCATACTATCATCACGCGACCGCCAGACGACAGCCCGATGATCGCCTGATGACAGCCCGACGATCACCCCGCCAGTAGGTCGCCAGACTATCATCACGCGTCCGCCAGACGACAGCCCGATGATCGCCTGATGACAACCCGACGATCACCCCGCCAGTAGGTCGCCATACTATCATCACGCGACCGCCAGACGACAGCCCGATGATCGCCTGATGACCACCCGACGATCACCCCGCCAGTAGGTCGCCAGACTATCATCACGCGACCGCCAGACGACAGCCCGGTGATCGCCTAATGACAGCCCGACGATCACCCCGCCAGTAGGTCGCCAGACTATCATGCGACCGCCTGACGACAGCCCGATATTCACCTGACGACAGCCCGATATTCGCTTGACGACAGACCGACGATCACCCCGCCAGTATGTCGCCAGGCTGTCATCATACGTCCGGCAGACGACAGCCCGATGATCGCCTGACGACAGCCCGACGATCACCCCGCCAGTAGGTGGCCAGACTATCATGCGACCGCCAGACGACAGCCCAATATTCTCCTGACGACAGCCCGATATTCGCCTGACGACAGCTCGATATTCACCTGACGACAGCCCGACGATCATCCCGCCAGTAGGTCGCCAGACATCATGCGACCGCCAGACGACAGCCCGATGATCGCCTGACGACAGCCCGACAATCCCCCCGCCAGACTATCATCATGCGACCGGCAGACGACCGCCGGACGACCGCCGGACGACCGCCGGACGACCGCCGGACGACCGCCGGACGACCGCCGGACGACCGCCGGACGACCGCCGGACGACCGCCGGACTGCCTGTCGACAGCGCGATGATCCTCCCGGTAGTAGGTCGTCACACTATCATCATGTGACCGGCAACGACCGCAAGACGACAGCCCGATGATCGGCTGACGATAACCTGACGATCATCCCGACAGTAGATCTCCAGACTTATCATGCGCCGCGAGACGACCGGCAGACGACCACCTGACTTCCTCCCATGATAACTTGTTATACTTCCCGGCAGCCTATAACTCGACGAGTGTCCGACAGCAACTCGACAATCGTCCGTATCACTACCGCAAAACATATGCGCTTAGGTCACCAAATGTTGAAGAGGTTATGTAACCAGCGATGTGACGTAGGAAAGGCGCGTGTGAGTGACAGTGAAAAAATACCTTTCGCCAACGGAGGGTGGTGATCGGTTGCTCGTGAAACAGGTTTAAAGAGAATCGATGTAGCTAACATCGCTGAGAGCCATTCGGCTGGTAAAGGAAACAAAACGCTTTCACCTATTGAGAGATTTCATCGAACATTTATACTTAGCGTGAGTCTTGTTGTAATTGTTTGATCTAGTGCGTGTTAACTGAAGAAAAGTGTTTTTAAAATGTTTTAGTGACGCATGGCTGCTTAGATGTTAAATTTCTTTTGGCTAGTTCCATGTATTGTAAATGTCTTCACCGGATTTCATTTAACTCTTGGATAAAGCGTATCAATACTGATTTGAAAATAATAAACCGTACATCCAATCTGTTAATGGCAAAGACACTTCTGTAATATATTGACAATATTTGGTATTGATTAAAAATAAGGAATGAAAACAATAATTTGTTCCATGTTACCAACAATGTAATACGAATGACTTTTTTAAATCAGTTTTTGGTCACACAAGCTTAACAATGACATATTTAACTTTGACTACGACTTATCATTTGACTGACTTCATTTTCTTCATTGGTATAACTAGTTTGTTTGATGTGGCACTACTGGACAAATTCAATTTCGCAGCAATTTTTACGCATCCGTTGTCTTTACACATTTCGAAGAAAACTGCCGCCTTATATTCATTTCCACTCTCACATTTAGTTATTGAGAAATTTATATATGATTAAACAAGGAACAAATTGAATCGATTCGAAGGCTTTGCTGTGGATTCTTGTTTGCGGCTTCAGTGATTTACTAAATATTTCTTGTGTTTTGAAAGTAGAATATGAAAGTTATTTTGCACTTCTTAATAATTATTTATTATTCGTATTTTCAATTAATCAAATGATTTACTTTGTGTATCATTAGTTCACGCTGTAACCATATTCACTTCAAACACTGTATGGGGTGTAAATTGGTTATGACGTGAATCTATACATGAATTTGTCTTTTTCGCACGTTTACATAATGTGTAGTTTTGGCCATAATGTAGAGTATGGTAAAATTAAAATTACTTGCCAATGTTAGTGGATACATTAACAATTAGTGTTTATTTGTAATAAACTGTTGAGTATGTATCATATGTATATAGGATTAAATGTACCTGGCAGAGGTGCTAATGGAGATTGATGTAAGAGTATCAACCATGCTCTCTTAGGTTTCATTCGCTATGAAAGAAAAAATATGAATGCAGTGTAACTCAACGTAAATTTAGCAAAAACGTGACTTACATGATCAAATCTAATACTTTATTGTTTTTTCCAGTGAAATCTTTTCATGTGAACATAAACTTCGACAGTGTTACATATTAACACGCTAGGGAGTAAATGCCAAATTTCATGTTTACCTTAGTATGAAATGAAAAGAACTACTATCCAATAACGCAATCAGGAACAAAAGAAAGTATTTTAGGTAAACTTAAGAATTTGGTTTCAAAATTGTTCTCTTCTCGACAAAAATATACATAAATTAAAGTATGATTTGTTACCAATCATAATGAAAGATAAACAGCGTCCAAATCACATTGGTTTTTAAATTCACTGTGTCTTGAGGAGATTTATTAATTTAATTGCACAAGGACCCCAACTTGTATTGTCTTTCCTGTAATCGTGACCAGCGTAGGTGGCTTACGGCATCAACTGATATTATTGCAGTGCCTCTAACCGCAAGATCGCACGGTTCGTGTCCCAACTGCGACAGCATTTTCGATACTAGCTACAAAGCTAGATCGAATCTACCCGCTGTCAGGGCAAGAATTCTATCGGCCGGCTGCACTGATTTCCATGGTTTCTTTGATCAACACATTTCGGAGCAGTATCCTACAAAAAGGTCCACGGGTTGCGCGCAATCTTGCTTTCCATATCCTTACCCTGTCCTAACCCATTTCTTTCACATATACATACATAAGCAATAAATATCGGCAGTCCAGTCAGGAACGTATCCGAGGGCATCCCACCTTTCAAGGGAATCCCACGAACCAAGGGAATCCCAACTTCCTAGGTAATTCCACAAGCTAAGGGAATCCCACCTTCCAAGAAAATTCTGCCTTCCAATGGATTTCTTCCAACCCAGGAAAACCCACCTTCCAAGGGAATCCCACCAGCCAAGGTAATCCATCCAGCCAAGGGAATCCTACCCTCCAAGGAAATCCCACCTTAGGGGAATCCCACCTTCCAAGGGAATCCCACCTTCCAAGGGAATCCCACCTTCCAAGGGAATCCCACCTTCCAAGGGAATCCCACCTTCCAAGGGAATCCCACCTTCCAAGGGAATCCCACCTTCCAAGGGAATCCCACCTTCCAAGGGAATCCCACCTTCCAAGGGAATCCCACCTTCCAAGGGAATCCCACCTTCCAAGGGAACCCTACCTTCGACGGGAATCCCACCTTCAAAGGGCATCGCAACATCCAAGGGAATCCCACCTTCCAAGAGAATCCCTCCAACCAAGGGAATCCCACCTTCGAAGGGAACCTCAACAAAAGGAACCTCGACTACCGTGAGGCCTCTATAGAGCCTACCCTGTCTTCACTGAGTAGCCCTTCACCTAGTTGGCCTCGCGTCGCGTGAGTGCGTGAGTGAGTGCGTGAGTGAGTGCGTGAGTGAGTGCGTGCGTGAGTGAGTGAGTGCGTGAGTAAGTGCGTGCGTGAGTGCGTGAGTGAGTGCGTGAGTGAGTGCGTGAGTGAGTGCGTGAGTGCGTGCGTGAGTGCGTGAGTGAGTGCGTGAGTGCGTGCGTGCGTGAGTGCGTGCGTGAGTGAGTGCGTGAGTGAGTGCGTGAGTGAGTGCGTGAGTGAGTGCGTGAGTGCGTGCGTGAGTGAGTGCGTGAGTGAGTGCGTGAGTGAGTGCGTGAGTGAGTGAGTGAGTGAGTGCGTGAGTGAGTGCGTGAGTGAGTGCGTGCGTGAGTGAGTGCGTGCGTGAGTGAGTGCGTGCGTGAGTGCGTGAGTGCGTGAGTGCGTGAGTGCGTGAGTGAGTGCGTGAGTGAGTGCGTGAGTGAGTGAGTGAGTGCGTGAGTGAGTGCGTGAGTGAGTGCGTGAGTGAGTGCGTGAGTGAGTGCGTGAGTGAGTGAGTGAGTGAGTGCGTGAGTGAGTGAGTGCGTGAGTGAGTGAGTGCGTGAGTGAGTGAGTGCGTGAGTGAGTGAGTGCGTGAGTGAGTGAGTGCGTGAGTGAGTGAGTGCGTGAGTGAGTGAGTGAGTGCGTGAGTGAGTGAGTGCGTGAGTGAGTGCGCGTGAGAGTGCGCGTGCGAGTGCGTGCGTGGTGAGTGCGTGCGTGAGTGAGTGCGTACGTGGTGGTGAGTGCGTGAGTGCGTGGTGAGTGCGTAGTGAGTGCGTGCGTGAGTGAGTGAGTGAGTGCGTGAGTGCGCGAGTGAGTGCGTGAGTGCGAGTGAGTGCGCGAGTGAGTGCGCGAGTGCGCGAGTGCGCGAGTGCGCGAGTGTGTGAGTGTGTGAGTGCGCGAGTGAGTGAGTGAGAGTGGCCCCTTTACAGACGAGACCCGGGGGCTGGCTGCGAGTCGCCTTACCCCACCCCTCCACTCTCGCAGGCGGACGCAGGCATTCATTACTTAATGGCTTTTGCAAAAGCCCAGACATCGATCGGCGTCAAAGGCCGTCTTACGCACCGCCTTCCCCAAGATTTATTACGTAATAAAGATCGTTCATTAACAATTATTGGGAGAAAGTTCTTTCAAGTTTCACAGTTGCTCTTTCTCGTAACAACAAACAGCTGTGGACAATTTAACTTCTGATTATTATATTGAAATTTAGTCGATACCCATATGGACAAATAGGAGAAGACTGACGTACTCAAAATATTGCTTATACTTAAAAAGTCTTTTTTGCATCCCTCGTTGTTCAAAAATATTTAGTTCCAAAGACAAGACGACATGTGCCGTGACGATACCATGCAGTTCACAGACGCTTATATTAACAATATTTGTATAAGACATCGATGTTGTGAAAGAAATTATATTCTTTAAATACAAAAAAGGCGAGAGAAATAGCATTTTCTAGAGTTACTTCTGATTTTTCTTTCTGCCAAAAGTTGGAAATAAATTTCTTCTACAACAAATGTTGTCGCTCATGATAGTTTCCGATTTTATCAGGGTTGCGCCCGAAATGCAATGTTCGTTCGTGGTTTAAGAAAATACCAACGTTCGTTTCTGAAAAAAATTGGGGGAAAATGTGGAAATAAAATTATAAATCAGGGTGAGTGAAATTAAAAAACTAGTTTTAATACCAAAAATGTAAAATGTAAATAATATATACAATTTAAAAAATTAATATATTTTATATATAATTATAACAATTGAATGTAGAAATAAGGATGTATTTTCCTGCTCAAAACATCATTTATATCTTATTTGAAATGGTTTTGAAAAGTAATAATCTCCATTAGCCACTTCTAGCCATGTTAATCGTACTGAAATTGAAATTGCAGTTTGAAGTGAACGTTATTTTGTTATAAATTGCTCTTTATGAGTTTTTCACAGTCGAGCAGCCTTCATTAAAGCAATGGGCTCGGCGTGTTAGTTTATGTTATTTACAATTTTAGTAGTCATGTTACTAATGCATTATATATTTTTTTCTTTTGACCTTTTTTTACTTTCCGTTCAATTCTTTTTGTTTTATATTTTTATTCCTTTTGTTATATTTGCTTGGTTTGCCCAAACAGAAAGAATCAAATGTACCATGCAGTGTCAACCATCATGTCAATGAGGTATGCCAAATGGCCCTAGTACTAACGATAAGTAGTTTGCTTGCTCATTTGGTTGATCTAATCAGCTACCTAGTAACTGTTGTGTAGAAATGCACTTGGCTTCCTTCTGTGACGTAGCTGCAGTTTCTCTCTGTCTACTTCGTTTGCCTACATCAACAGGACACATTCTTTTTCCTGCTCTCTCAAGGGGTTATAGAGAACGAAATAGTTTCTTTAAAAGGTGCTCTTTTGCATTCGTAGTAAGTTAATTATTTAAAGGCATTTATTTTTATTATTTGCTGTAATATAAAACGACAAAGATAGATGTTTTAATAATATTTTTAAAATGTTTGTTTTAGCACAATAAATTCATCAATTTTGAATTTTCTTGTTTCCTGGAATTTTTGGAGAAAATTTTCATCAGATATGAAAAGTATAATTTTTTCTTAATGTAGTGTATTCTTATGTCAGTGAAAAACTCTGTAAATATTGGATTTTATGTATCTTCTCCCCGAATATTATCCGATTACTTTTATACTGCACATATGTACGTTTACGAAATTGTTGTTCTAAGAAAATAGTGTTTTTTTTAAATTGAAACTCTGAATGTTTACGTTTCATGTGTATTGCAAGTTACAAAAAATATATGGACGGAATATTTGGAATAAAATAAAATTTAAGTATTTTTTATAATTGTGATTCTTTAATTACTATTTTTAGGCTTAATTTATCTCCATTCCGTAAGAAAATAAGTCATCGTAATGATTTTAGAGAAAAAGGCTACTAATTTCTGTCTTGAGCGACAGCAAAATATGTTTTGATACTTGATTCAGTGAATTAATAAGTGGAGATTCTTCCGTCCAGGAAATTTGAAAATATTTATATTCGCTTCTCCAAAATGTAAAACCGAATCTTGACAAGTCGTCATATCACGCGTCGATTTAGTTTCCATTTTCCGTTTCCAACATTTCAACTAAGAATGGCATTCGACAATTTGTCTGCCAATACGTTGGATTACACACAGGATTGCGATTTGTACATAAGCAGACGGAACACGTTCTAAAGACCTCCTCTAGAAAGTGTAACCCACATTTTTTGTAAATAAAATTGTATATTAATCCATAAATATGTTCAAATATCTTGAACCTTTATGTTGACTGTACAAAAAGTTATTAAAATTAATTCAGAATTGAAAAGTATTTTGATAGATTTTGTAAAATTTTGCCGTACAAAAAATACAACATTATTTTAATGTACATTTATACGTATATTTTGGATTTATTGTTTTAACATAAAGTTGTTACAGTGCAAATATCGTAGATCATATTCAAATGTTCAAATTCAGTTTAAATACTAATGTTCAGCATT